>JAIPRM010000793.1:0-47791 GCA_025469315.1 Stegophylla sp. TES_Ste_2020 | reverse complement strand
CTTTGTTCAGAATCGTTTTACTGAAGAAATGATTTATCGTTTCTTTAAAATTTAATACGCCCGTCAAGAGAATACCACCCGTCGTGCGAAGTACACCCATCGTGCGAAGTATGTCCGGCTTTTTTTACTTTTAATACTAATTATTTGTTTTTGTAATTATTAAAATTGATAAATTTCTACTACAATGAATCGGTTAAAATTATCGTAAACTAAAAGAGCAATAAAGATGTATAAATCCATATAGGTAACCACATTTTATATTATATTTTGTGGAAATTATCTTATATTTAGTATGTTTTAGATTCTAAGTGGAATGAAGAAACTATTGTTCTTACAATGATTTTTTTTCTGTGAACACGTTTTCGCAAGGAAATATTTGTTCAACATTTTCAACCATCAGCTTTTTGAATTTGAATTAAGCTTTAGGATTGAATTTAGAGAAATAATTTACGAAATTCTCAATTTTTTTCCAAAACTTAACAAAAACGCTTTTCGAACTTTTTTCTTACCCAAACTTTATGAAAACTTAAAAACAAATTGAAAATAATATGAAATATATTTTGCCGAAAGAAACTTTATAATGTGTGAAAATAGTTTTGTTTTTTCTTTCTTTGCAATTTTTATTTCCGACATCATTTCTTGTTCTAAATATATAGTACTAAGGTATTTTTTTAGCAATAATAAGACTTATAATTTTTAAATGAATTTTTCTTACAAAAACTGAAGCTCCGCTCAGAATCATTTTATTGAAAAAATGATTTATCGTTTCTTTAAATGTAATACATCCACCAAGTCCTACCGGATTGTTGAAAAATACCTGTTGTGCGAGTTTTGTCCGACTTAGTTTCAGTGACTTCGATAATATATGGCAATACATACTATACTATACATATATACTTACTCTACAACTGTTGCACCACTATAATAGTGATGTGTAGGTATGTAGTTTTCCAAAGTAATTTCGCTAATAGAACGATAAAGTCGATTCTCAAGTGTGATATCGCATTGAATATAATAGGTTCCTAATATATGTGTTATACTTACAATTGAACAAATACAATAACAAATGGGCGAGACTCGATTAGACAATATTGTATAATGTTCTTCCCACAGTTAAACCGCCCAAGCAATACAAACATTGACTATGCGAATAATAATTACTATTATGATTATTCCTTTAAGACGCGACCAAATTACGTCCCGTGTGAAAGTAGGCTATACACATCCGAAAATTAATACACGGAGTGTTTACACAAAGAGCTCATCGATCCATGGTCGTCTTCAGCACCCTGTGATCGATTTTCAGCGATTGACCGACTATTTAGCGACCGCAAGTATATTAATAGTAGGTACCTAGTAGGTATGTGTTTTACTCGGGTGGCGGAGCGGCTGCTACCTAATTACCTGAATGAACGATCACTTCGAATGGCGAGCATGGGTCAACGCTGCTGCATGAACATAACTGATCGATGTTTTACGGGTTTAATCACTACCAGAACACGAATGCATACATTACGACGGTCGATGATACTCAACAGAGCGTGAATGTTATAACAATAAAATGCCATGTACATTAGCTTAGAGTTAATGGAGGTGAACACGAGTAAAAAAATCTCAATTTTAATTTTTTAAACATCCGGTTCTAGTAACTATTTAAATAATTATAATGTCACTAGATATTGTGCAATCGACTATTAAAATGTACGTTTTATTTTCGCATTGATAGTTAAATTATTGCATTATATTTTAATTAAATTATGTTTCTGATTACTACTTATTATCATTATTTACAATGATAATAATAATAATACTTAGCACCGTGGTTGTTCTTCGCTCCTCGGGCCAGAAACTCATAATGGGTGTGTTAAATTTTAAATTTTAATAATAGTCGTTTTTCAAAACACCCACCAAGAGTAAGTAACTCGAGGAGCGAAGACTCTCATGATACGAAGTATGTCCGATTGTTTCTTGTTTAAACTTATCTTTGCTTTACTTCACCTTATAAAAATAACTGTTGAGAAAAAAGTTATTTTTTTAACATTTTAAAAATTTTCTTGCGCCAAAATATATCTTATATTATTGTCTGTATTTAAACTTTCATTAAGTTTGAATTAAAAGAAAATAGTTTCCGTTTCTTTTTTATCAAATGTTGGGTAGTTTTTTCCAAATTTTGAGACATAAATTTCAAGAACTTAGAAAAATGATCTCTCTAAAGCACCATCTAGAGGAAAATACAGTTTCAAAAAGTTTCTGGTCGAAACTTTTGGACAAGTATTTCTATACGAAAACGCGTGCACATAAAAAAAATATTATTTAAAAAATAAACATCTTTGTAAAAACACTAGCTTATTCGCTTCGCTCAGAATCTACTCATAATAATGAAATTTAAAGCATTCGAAGAGTATATGGGTAAAAACATATCAGTTTCATATTGATAATGAAAATATACATAACACTATTTTCACCATGAGCCATAGACAAATACTCTTTGAAAGTTGCAAGTTGATTACTTCTGATTCACGCCTGATAGTCCAAGGCTATGTCTTAATTCCTCAATAAAAATACAAATTATATTCCACAATACCAATGAATTCGATTTATTTTTTCATGCCAAGTGTCAGAACAAGAATTCTATTATATTTTATTGGGCAGTGCCGTGAACTAACATTTAAATCATCGTTATACGTAGAAATCAACTTTTTCGCTTTTCGCGTACTACATCGTTTTAATTTTTTTCTTTTCAAATTTAAAAGAAATCAAACGTTGTGTTTATCTCAGTATTATCCGTTTTCTTTTCGTTTCAACAGTAAATAATTGCATTGCTATTCGAAAAAATGTTTTATTCTTTTTTTTCGCTTCCGTGAAATAATGTTTCGCGTCAGTCACTGCGCAACAAATATTCTTATTTTTTTTTCGTTTTTGAAGAAAACTCCTCATGTCTGAATACTCATTTTGATTATACTAAAACATTATCAAAACCAATTCTTATATAACAAATATACACATTAATAATATAGACTATGTAGAGATTCGTATAATTCCACAATACGCATGACATATATGTATTTTTAGTCTCTTTTAACTCACTACATGGACAGTTTCTAAAATTTGACTTTATAAAGACTATGTAGGCCAAATGAAAATTCCGCCTTACTTCAAAAAGACTGTTTTCAAAGAAAAAGCCAATTTGGAATTAATGTATTTTTTCTCTTCCGATAATTTTTAGGCTTTTTGCAAACCCGCCAAGAAGTGTTAAGCATTTTGTAAAATACTTATTATTTTTTCAGATCAGCTACTATCCGTAAATCCAAGATTACAAAATATAACATATTTTTATTTTTATATTGTAATCATAAAATTACAGTTATATAACATTTTATAATTATGAAATAAGATTATAATATGCAATTATGCAATGCAATAATTACTGTTTTATTAATAATTTAATTTTTGTTTTTAATTATTACTACATCATAGCGCTATAGCCCTAACGTATATTTTTCTAAATTCTGAACGAAGTGTTTTTACGTTGATGTTTATTATCATTATTTTTTTTTTTCAGATGAACACTTTTTCGCATAGAAAAATTTGTCCAAAAGTCTCGATCAGCTTTAAAATTTTAAATCACACCTGAAAGGTTATTTTTCAAATCGATTTTATTAATTTTGCTATAACTCTGTAACTAATGTAACTATAAACGGCTTAAATGACAGTTGATCCAAATAATGGAAAATTTATCTTCCTTATTTTAATGTAACATATTTATTGATCGTTTTTAGGGTGACAAATTATATATGAATTCACTTATATATAAGTCAGCATATATTGACGTTTAAGTTGAATCGGTCGTGATAAAATTTTTAGCCATTAGAGCTTTAAACTTCAAAATATGAGAAAATTAATATTTTTTACGAATAAAAAAATGAACACAAATTATTCTTTTATTGCTTATTCCAAAATTAATATTGCTTAAATCTTGAAAATATCAACCATACTTTATCATAGACGAATTTCGGATAGAATGTAAATACGTAAAAATAATAATTGTTCTTAAACATAATCAACATAAAACTGACAATTATTGTTGTTCATTGATAATTAACTAAATCTCCGTTCAGAATAATTTTATTGAAGAAATAATTTATCGTTTGTTTTAAATTCAAATCACCCACCAAAAGTATCCTCCCCGAACGAACCAAGAATGCCCATGTTACGAAGTATGTCCCACTTTTTATTTATGAATAACCACAGATAATTGTCAATTATTTTGTTTGGGGACCCATCTCATGTATTATATTATTATTATTATACAAATATAGGTTAAACAAAATAACTCCATACCCAGAATCAAAAACATGTAACGTTATATTATTTTAAAAATTATGGGAAAATATAATAATATATAACTGATAAATTATCTACGGCCCTTGCACCACCGGTACCATATTAAATGTAAAAAAAATGCATCGAACGTGTATATTATGATTATTACGATAAATTTTTAGGATGTTAGGTTCGAACTCCGTTCACTTTTATGACACAAATCGAATGCAAATTTGACCTCGGTGTGCATTGAATGCAAAAAGAGCAACGAATCGAAAACGTTATTGTAAAATTATGGTTGACGTAATTACGATCGATTCTCGAATCATTCGTCTCTATAACAAACAAATACTAACCTATATGTTTTATGAAAAGGTATATGTCACTGATTAGAAAAAAACCGTTTGTGTTTGTATTGTGTGATATATATATATATATATATATTTGTATCATATGAAATGAACGGGTTTTTTTTTTCTCGGAGAGTGAATGGATACAAACATATTCATGTGCTACTAAACCCATCAATAAAGTTAGTTTTGAACGTATTAACATTGAACTCACGCTGCCATTTTTTTTAATTTCTTTCAAATTCACGTCGGTAAATTTGTCATAGTCGTTTTTTTTTTTAACAACTTGACATTAAATAAAGTCAAATACAGTAAATAACTGATAAAACACAGATTTGAACTATATAATATCTATCATTATGTTATACTTTTGGTTTTGTTTTAAAGATATAATTTTAATAGTAGCATTATTATACATTATGTCTGACCTTTTATTTGCTTTTCAAAGAATAAATTATAACAGTGAAATCTTACAAAAATTAAGTCTATTATTAGTTCCGCTAAACAAAATTTCACTTCATAATTATTATTAACTTATATAATGATAACGATTATTAGCTTATAGTTGTAAATTGTAAATCAAGGTTGACGGTTGTTTACTTAAAATGAACCGTTATTTGCTCATAGTTCACAAATACACATTAATAATTTTATATTAGTTAAAAGATATTTAGAAGATAAATACATGATTAAACAAAAAAAAAAACTATTCACAGGACGTTTTCTACGTTTCAGATTTTTTGTGAGATGAAGACAATAGTGATTATTATATTTCGAATCGACCTTAAACTAGCGGTTTATTAAATTGAATTAGCTTCAATAAGGCTTCTTTAAGATTGTGGAGGATAGTCGTTTTTAAATTTAAATTTTAAATAAATATCTATACTTCAATGAACTAGTTTCTAATATATTATAATTAAATATAAAAATGGAAAAAATTTAATTACTTCATAACAACTTTAGATTAAAATATGTATCAGGAGGAATAAAGTTTATCGGTGTGATACACATTTTTTTTTCAATGTAGAAAACCGTCCGAGTTATATAGTCATGTAGTGAATTTTAATCCCTTTTGTCAAAGTCAAATTTATAGAAAAAAAAAATCTTAAACTTTCGTAAAAATATCAACGGTAAATCCTTTAACGGATTTAGCCGATAATTGTCTAAAAATTAAAGGAATAGTTTTACATTAATGTAATGCATTAACAGAAATTCACTGCGTCATGAAACTGCTGAAGTAGTACAGTAATATTTCATTTAAACGCTATAATAATAATTATTCTTTTGTAATGACTTTGCCTAATATACAATTTAAGCATTTATACATGTCATGTATTTTAAAACTATAACTTCATTGTTTTAAAAACTATTCCAGTTTCTTTAATTATCATTATTAAACATGAAAGTTGTACTTTCATGGAGAGACCAATGTTCTAAAAATCTCTAAAAATATGATTTGGTAACCGATATAAAATTATGCTTATGTACTATCTACTTCGAACCTAATTCAGAGAAAACCATACTAAATTAAATGTAAGTGTTTCGTCTTTTTCTTTTCTTCTATAAAATAAAAACTGATTTAATTTGTTATAATATTGAACGTCAATAAAACATAATGGGTAATAAACTTATCGATTTTAAGAATTACTTAAATCCTCATAATAATCAATGTGTAAAAAAAACTCAATATCCAACTTGCTTTTTTTTTTAATGAAATTATAAATACTATTTTTGTACAACGACTTTAAGGTTCTATACTTTTCTTTTATTCTGTCTTAAAGAACAGATTATATCTCACTTATTCGGTCCACCAATGCGATAAATCACTACCTACGAAATATTGTTAGAATCAATACGAAATAACTTTCTCTGTTACTTCTAATTTCAATGTCGTATTGATAAACCATATTGATTAAGGTTAAAATGATACTTCGGAGTTTCTAGTTTAAGTTCATGGGAAACACAATTACGTTCAATTAAGTTTTTTTATTTAAAATTAATTTATATTTATTATTATTATTATTATTATTATTTGATTTCTATGGTATACGTTTCGGTTTTCTTGAGCTACTGAAAAATCTTAAATATTCATTGCATTGAGTACTATTATAAATAAGTTAGATAAGAATAAAATTGATTTAAAATATAATAATTAATATTAAATTTTAGGTATCCACAACAGTCAATAACAAAAAAATATTCTTGAGTTTATTTAATATTTAATTAATCAATACAATTGTATTATACTAATATGACAAGCTTATTGTTAACAAAAAATTTATTTTTTACTCAACCAGTTATATAATCCACTGTTAACTGAAAACGAGAATAAGAAGTATTGTTTAAAGATCGACAACTTGATTTTCGTTTCATTGCGAAACAGTTCAATTACAATAAACGGGGTTGAAACGGGACAAAAAGTGTCCCGATCGAAATTTTTCGGGGACAAGGGGACATGATTGTCTCAAATAAGGGACAATCCCGTTTTAAACGGGACGTAAGGTCACATTGGTCACAATAATATAATGTATGCGCCTGACTATTAATAATACCCGTCCACCGCGAAATATTCAGAGGTTCGAAAACCTTTTCCATCGTGACTGCAAAGAGACGGCATGACAACAACAATAAACGCAATAAACGATCCGTGATTGTAAATGAAATTATTATTATTATAATTAGAAATTGTTCTGAAATCGAAAAACCATCTGTCGGTCTATATAATATTCCGCAAAGATTTTTTTTTTCTCACCATTATTACCCATGTGACCGTATGTGACATACCTATTATTATTATTATTACTATTATCACACTTCCACATCGAGACCGACCGCCGCCGTGGAAAAAGTCTCCATCGCCGCGCACAACAATAATAATTATTACACACACACGGGACGCATGCAGATTACGGCCGCCGAGGGCGCGATTTACGACGACGCGGCGTTGACAACCATTCATAACTCGCCGTACGCGTAAAAAGTCATATTGTTTACTATTATTATTTTTTTTATTTATTTATTTATTTTTTTTTTGGAAACTGTGTCAACTCAAACACGGTATTAGTGTGCGTGGAATTCCTTCGAGTCCTTCCAACTGGACACCGCGCGATACATTCACACACACGTCCTCTATATTATATCTATTTTGTTGAGAGTAATAATATTAAAAACGGACATCATTCGCGTCCGTACACAACACATACACTTTGCGAACATTTATATTTGTACACGCACATACACAAAGATATATATATATATATATATGATAAACGGACGAATGGACGTCCGTGTCCGTGTCCACTTTGACGTGTATATGCGATTTATTATATTATTATTATATATTATAGTTATAGTGTATATATATTCGTGTACGAACGCGTGCATGCGCGTTTAGTCGTGACGTATTGTTTTTTTTTTTTTTTTTTAAACGTCAGTCCGTCTGTCCGAAACAGATTTTTTTTTTTTTTTTACCATCCGTAACGCCCGTTCAAAAGAAACGAAATAGAAATAGAAAAAAATAAAAAAAAAAACGACCGAGTTTCGCATTGTCGCGGGTATAGGCGAAAATTATTACCGAATAGAATGTTATTAAAATTAAATATCGTTTTCTTCGCGCGGAAAAGATTTCCTTTCGTCCGGCCCGACAGCGGCGCTGCACGGTAATGCACTAGCTTACACAAATCAAATAATATCTCCGCAAAAAGTGAATAATTTTTCAATTGGGTTTTTTCGACGACAAAGATCGTCGGTATTCAATGATATTCATTTCCAAAACGTATTTTTTTATTTTTCAATTCTTAAAAAATAAAAAGTGTGTACTTCGCTAGTCGGGGTGTTCTCTTGACGTGTGTATTGAATTTTAAAGAAACGACAAATCATTTCTTGAATAAAACGCATTTTAATGGAATTTAATTTTTAGTATATGTGAAATAGCTATTTTGGAAAACCTATTGAAAATTTCGAAAAATGATCTCCTTAATTAAAGTACTATCTAAAGGTAAATTCAACGCGCAAGCACGATATCGCTTTTGTGTATGATATACGGAAATCTTATCGATTTGATATTCAGTGAAAATATATATTACGACAGTTTTTTTGATTTAAACAAGTCTAAAATGTATTTTCAAAATGCTTTTATTTAACACATCTTTTTGTAGTAATTTTGTGTGACGATCTCTGATAGTCAAATGGCAAACTACGAGAAAATTTTTTTTTTTTTTAGACATTTTAGTGATTAAAAACTCGGTGATCGAGAGCGTTTAGTGTTTTTAGAAATTGAATTTTGACCGCGAACACGTACGTATACTTGGTCCTTGTCATCTAATCACGCCCGTCTACTATGAATTTCTCTCAATAACAGTGAGTTTTACACGAATTATTTTTTTCAATCGCTAAAACGTATTAATATATATATTTCCAAGTTATATTTTAAAAACGTTTGGATTCCTATTCGATTTTAAAATCTTAACACCGGAAAATCTATTCCAAAAAGATTATTTTTATATTTATTTGAAATTTGCGAATCATCATTTTATATTTCCAAATAACTTGCACAGTACACATTTTCACTTTTTTAACAAATAGACAAATAGTTATAACGTACGTTTTTATGACTCGGTAAATATACGTCCTATTAATTTAAGTATACTCGAGCTCATTGTACTTGCATTTAAACGATATCGGCTATGTACGTATAATTATGTTGCGCATATACGACGACACTGGTTCCCATCGCCACCGATACAGCATCCCGTTCACCGCTCAAGATCTTTAGCGAAAACACAATGTCATAATTATTGTACGTGTGCTCATACAACAGGTGTTATTATCGCGTTATTGTTGTATACCGATATCATTACGGTGCGTAGCTCGTCGACACTCGGGAAACACACGTGTGTGGTTTAATATACAATATGGGTCGGGTGTGAAGACGCGCGGCTGTGCGTTTAATAGCAGCCCGTCGATTTGCGATCATAATAACAAAATAAAGACAAAGTCAAAACAATACAAAGATATTGTCACGTAAACACAAAGGCACTGAGGCTTTAAAGAGCAAATAACGCAAAAGACAATTTATTTTCATTCGATCACGAACTATTTTCATTTTTAGACACTAAGTAGAGCGAAGAAGCTAATATTTTTACAATGATGTTTATTTTATATTCTGAGCGAAGTGAAGAAGCTAGTGTTTTTACAATGATATTTATTTTTTTATTTTTTTTATTATTATTATTTTTATTTTATTTTTTCTTTTTATTTTTTTTTCTGTGTACAACTTTTCGTATAGAAATACTTGTCCAAAAGTTTCGATCAAATTCTTTTGAAACCGGATTTATCTCTAGATTGTACTTTAAAGAGGTCATTTTTTGAATTTCTCAATTCTTCAATTTTTTTTTGGAAAAAACTACCCAAAATTTGTCAAAAACGACTCGGAAACTATCATTTTTTGATCTGAATTTTATGAAAATTTAAACATTGATAGAAAATCCTATAGAAAAGATTTTGGCACAAGAAAATTTTGAAAATGTGAAAAAAAATTTTGGACATTTTTGGAAAATTTTTTTTTCTTATATTATTAACTTCCTTTGTTCAGAATCGTTTTACTGAAGAAATGATTTATCGTTTCTTTAAAATTTAATACGCCCGTCAAGAGAATACCATCCGTCGTGTGAAGTACACCCATCGTGTGAAGTATGTCACACAGCATGTATTTTTTTTATTTATTTTTTCTTTTTTTTTTCTGTTAACACTTTTTTGTATAGAAATACTTGTCCAAAAGTCTAGATCAGCGACTTTTTAAAATCAGATTTGCCTCTAGTTAGTAATTTAGTAAGGTAATTTTTTGAATTTCTCGATTATTCAATTTTTTTTTTTGGGGGGGTGGAGGAGAAACTACCCAAAATTTGACAAAAAGACTCGGAAACCATTATTTTTTGATCCAAACTTTATGAAAATTTAAACATAGATATACAATAATATGAGAAGCATTTTGAGAAACTTATTAAAAAAAAAAAAAAAGAAAGAAAGTAAAGTAAAGTATACACAAGAAAACCGGACATACTTCACACTACGGATATTCTACGCTTTTCTGGTCAGACACTCTTGTTGAGTGTGTTGAAAATGATGACTATTATTTTTCTTTATAATTTTATTATTAACTTCCTTCGTCTGACCCGAGGAGCGAAGTATGTCCGGCTTCTTATCTATACTTTACTCTGCTTTACTTTACTTTAGTTTACTTTTTCTTAAGTAAATGTATTCTTTTCGCTTGACCTTCATACGTAATGTGTCAAACTAAATAATTGTTTCGTATAACACACATAATTCTGAAAACTGAGAATTATTTACGTCTAGGCATAATAGGAACTATTTTCACATTATTATTATTATATTATAAGCAGAGTAAGTATCAGAAATAATTAATAATAACACCATTTATAGTTTTTAATTGTATTTATTATTATTTATTTAGATCACATAATAGTGGGGAATAATAAAAGTGACTTTTCATCCCCTATGTCAGACATGCGTATGGCTTCACGCCGGTCCGGAGAACAATCGGATGAACTCGCCTGTGCGTACGCCGATTACGGATCGAATTCGTCATCGTCATCCGGGCGGCGTTGTCTTGTCCCGCGGCCGCCGCCAATTCGTGATTTTCCACGTCATACGAACTCCGGATCTCGTGACAGCGGTCCGGAGAAGGTGGCGTCGTCGTCGAAACACGAGTCATGACCGGCCGCGCATATCCTGACGCCGTGCCGTCCGATCAGGAGCGGCCACGCGGGACAGGATCTCGACGCTTCGACGGCATAATACGGCTGCGGTCGAACACAGGTGTTTCGGGCCACAGCGCTTCCGGTCTGATCCGCAATTCCACCGACTTCCGGACCACTCCAAGAAAACAACCAATTGGCGGCGGTCGCGGGACAGGATCACGCCACCCGGATGACGATCGCGAATTCGATCCGTTATCCGCGTACGCACATCCGGAACTCAGTGACATCAGTGTCATTGAAAGGATCCATTACTACCGTTGCCACGGACGAGGAGGCGCGGGGAGCGGGTCGCAATATTCTCCGGAGCCTCCAGGTCGATAGCTAACTCGGGGTTTGGACAGCGCGATAATGCGGTCCGTGGCCACATACTTATGCGAAGCCCTATTGACTTCGAACGTTTTCGTGCTATCGTACTGCGCGTCGGCGGCCCGTCTCGCTCGCGGTTGTGCCATCTGCTTTATACGGGCCGTCGCCCGGTACGCCAAAGGCCCGCACGGTGGCGGCGTGTGCGGTCGCAACAGCGGCATGCGGGCCTTTTGACTCCACTGTTTGGCCATGCCCTTCGGCACGGGCGCCGCCGGGCGGATGTATTGGACCACGGCAGGCGGCGGCGGTGGCCTGGCGCGCGGCTGCGAGAGCTCCAACAATCTCTTGGAAATTGCGGTACGGGGCTGGGTTGGACTTGGACCCGGACGACATGGCGGTTATTGTTGCGCGAGCGCACGAAATACGAACGGTAAGCGAAGAATAAATATATATATACAAATTATCTGGTAAGTCGAAAAACTCGAAAATAATATTGTACTGTATATAATATATTATGTGATATAAATGTACTGTTTATTATTCAAACGAAATGTACTGAAATATTATGATATGACCAATGAAGAAATCAACAAACTATATATCGCGTTTCTATGGGACAACGTGAGGTGGTCGCCCATAGAACGGCTTTGTTTATAATAAATAGAAATATTCGCGAGCGGTGTTTTCGGCCTTAAACTAAAAATTATATTACATCAATACAGAAAGAGAAACAACATAATATTGACTGTTTTTTTTTTTTCCTAATAAAACTAATAATATTTGTGAAAAATTGGTAAAAATTGGTTTTTAAACCCATATTATGATAATTAATATTAAATACGGTTTCATAGTTTTTGGACTATTATACTGATTGAAATTCCTCTTTTCCAACTCGGATAAGTTATGAATTTGAAAAACAACAAAAGTTAAGCTAAAAATTAATTAATTACTACCCTTGGATGTATACTGTAAGTTATTATTTTTCAGAAGAATAATTTTCATATAGGGTACTGTAAAGGAAACATGTCTATGTTCGTTGTTGTGTTCCACTCCAAAGACAACCATGAACTTTTTATTTATTTTCTAATAATTTGGTTATTATGACATGAATTTTTTTTCAAATGATCTATTCATTTGCGTTTTACTCCCATGTTTATCTGGAATATGCAGCTCCAGAGGGGAATTTCTCTACAACATTATTTTTGCTTCCACTATCCCTTCAATAATTCTTATGGAAAAATTGTTTTGTCGAAGCGGATTCCCGATAATTCTAGCTCTTCTATACTTTTCAAAGTTAGAAGAATTACACGTTTCTGGTTTCTTTTGCTCATCGGATGACTTCATATTCGGTCACATGTTTAATTATTTAACCATCGGCACTCTCCTTTAGTATAGGTACTATACTTCGAAAACAAGAATCTCTTTTTTTCTACATTTCCTTTGTCCAACGTCCACGTTTCACTTCCATATCTATATTAATAGTATAACACTCTGAACAAAAGTTTGCAACAAAAGGGTTTTCCTTACTTTTAAATGAAAATTATTAGATATAAGCCTATTTATAAAGTATACACTTGAAAATTCTATATTATAATATGAATAATATATTGTTATAATAGATGGCGTATGTGTGAACACTATGTGTCGTTGACGATGAATTGCTAGTTCTTTAGTGGGGCCACGCGCTGTTATTATGTTATTAATATATTTTTTTGGAAAATATACACGTGCGCTTATTGTTGTAGCCCGGGATATAGGTTGAATTCTTGAACGCGCCGGCTACGTTATTATTGTTATTAAGATATTATCTTCTAAATGCTCGTGGCGGCCACGGATATCCACGGACGAGTACAATTTTTACGGTGCAAAGACATGTGTATAATTGCGGATTATCGCATGCAGCTATAGGGTTTCACCGAATTCGTATATGGATTATTTTACTTGAAATTTTCATTTATTGATATTTCAAATTCGAAAGTTTCAGTTTTTTTTTTTTTTTTGAAATAATGAAAAACGTATTCGTTATTTTATTTATTTACATTGAATCGTTTATAAAATGATATTTAAAGGATTATCAAAAATCTGTCCATTGTAAACAAAAGTTATTTCAAATAATATTTTAAAAAAAATTTAACACACATAAAAGCATTAAGTGTATTAGATTTTATAACGAATTACACAAAATATTAAGAAGTAAGGTACTTTTCGATTATCTCGACTACCTATCCAAAATCATTTACTCTGATTCTTTTTGTGTTTTGATAACAACACACCACGTATACACTTTGTATATTGGATTACATTGAATTTATTTTCAAGTGCATGAACTTCGCTGACAATAAAATTTCTGTTTAATTTCGACTTTTCGATCAGTTCAAGACTGCAACAACTCAAAAAAAAAAAAAAAAATTAAAAATGAGTTAATTGCACAATTTTTTTCTGTTTTTCATATAAATTTTAACTCAAGATCGTAATAAAAAAATTTTCAATTATTTGTCACTAGATAGCTCTTATTTAGTTTGAATTGTCTACTATATCCAATTCAATAGTATCCCAAAAAAATAAATAACATATTTATACAGTATTAATAATAATGGTAACATAAAGTAAGGACCTTTGAGTATACCAAATATTTTGGTGCAAGAAAATTTTGAAAATGTGAAAAAAAATTTGGAATTTCTTTTTTTAACACTTTCTTTTTTCTCGTCAACGTTTCCCCCCTCCTGTTCTTAGTTAATAATAGAGTGTAAAACTGGCCGAGTAAAAAATAAATAATTTTTTTTCTTATTTTAGTAACACTTTATAACTTTTAAGTAAAAATTCCTTGAATAAACTGAAGCTGCGCTCAAAATAGTGTTATTAAAAAAAAAATCGTTCCCATTCCACTCAATAAGGAGCGAAGAATACCCATGGTGCAAAGAATGTCCGGATTTTTTTTAATTTCATATTTTACGGTACAATTGCAGGTATTATTATGTTTCACGAAACTTTCATAAAAACGCATTTCACAAAATGTTATCGTCTTACAAAAAATTAAAACAAAAATAACCAAAAAAACTACTCACGTAGGCGCATTACACGGCCGTTATGTACGGCAATCCGCATTAAGTGGTTGACGTCACTTTACCGTTTGTCGGAAACAGTCTCGGGAAATCTCTACTGTAACATGAGCCTGCGCAGCTGATCTAATCGGTGAAAAATAAAATAATATGCATCATCTACTACAGTTATGACGATGAAAAACTACGTTTATGGGAAATCGTGTTATGATTTTTTTTTTTTTCATTTTATTTATATCGTTATGTTAAATTATTATTATTATTATATTGTGACGTATATTATGATAATGCATGCATGTTGCGTGTAGAAACCGACAGGATTGAAATCTGTAGTTTCCAATCGGCATAAGAATACATAAATAAAAATATATATTCATGTGCACTGTTGTTTCATATTTTTTTTTCTCTCTCTATCTTATAGGTATATACTATCTAGTACGACTAATACTTAAATAATTTTATTTATTTATTTTTCTCTTCTACATTAACCGTTGTAATGTTTAAAAATTCGGAGGGTGAAAGTCGGACCAATTAAAATACAATATAAATAAACATCATTTACGTAAAAAAAAAATAAAATAATAATAATAAAAAACGTCGACGACCGAGTCAGAAAACTCATTGTGACTCTTACCACAAATTATTAGGTCCGAGAACTTTTTAAAAATACCGATACAAATTTATAATTCGGTGTTTAAATAATTTCCAGAACTGTTGATTTTGCAGTACACATCTTGCACAAGTCGAACTGTGATAAAACACGATGTACCGTAATTAATTAACGACATTAAATAACATTTTTTTTTTTAACTCGGGTCCTTTAATCGTACACCTTTTTGAAATTTAGTGATTTCTAGTTTTCTACTTCGATTTCGTTTTACGTTTTAAATGAAATTTTTCGGTTACAGCTTAAAAAAAATATACAGTGAAATATTGATAATTAATACAAGATAAATGATTCAAAAATACTAAATAATTTTAGTCGAATAATATTGAGGTTTGAAATTATTATTAACAATTGAAAATTATTATTATCAACTCTTATACGCATTGTTGTAATCTAATAATAAGTGTATACTACAATGAAAATAACAGCCGATTAAAATTTTAATAAAAATGTGTCATATTAACACAATAGTACGCGCAGTTATATTTAAACTCATTTTACGGATATTGTGATACACTACTATTATTGCAATCTAATTTAATAATTAATATGCATAACTATTTCGAACAGATTAAATGAATCACAACGAGTGCCGAACACCCAATCTCTCTAATAACTTGAATTCAACTCACAGTTGCTTTTAATTTTTGATAAGTGTTCATTTTTTTTTTTTTAATCCAGTTTAACTGTATATTAAGTTGATATACATATATGTTAATTCATCGCCTGACATCAAATATTATACTAATATTTTGATTTTAATCACATACATTTTTTTTTTTTTACATAATATGCTGCGTAATTTTATTGTGTTTAAATGATATTTTTTTCTATTAATAGATTAATATTTTAATTTATATGCCACGGCATGCCATCGCACATCAAGTATTGTTTTAATCACTTATTTGATCTTATATTTTTTTTACTATTTATTTATTGTTTTGAGATAAAATAAAATCAATTAAATATAGAATTATTTGTGAGAGAAATGAATTTCGACTTTCTTCTCCCAACTTCGGTAAACGGGTGACAAAATTATAATATATTTCCACCGGGTATGTCTATAATGAATTATTGGACTAACGCACGCAAAATCAATTATTATTATACCCGAGTGCCAACCACCGCCACCGCCGCCGCCGACATGGAAATATATTGGTTAATAAACGAATGGCTCACATCATCACTAGATAACAGAGGGAAAAATCCAAAATGTTTAACCCGTCATTGATTATTTGATTTTCACACATGAAGTCTTAAACTAAAAACAAAATATCGGTATTTTGTTTGGTACATACTTAGAGAAACACATTACCTAATTGTTGTTTTGATACGACCGTCGTGATAATATTATAAATATATGTTCACTCTGAACAATAACAGCGCGCACTGTTTTTGGATGTGCATTATATTAAACCGTATACTCGAGTACCAGAGTGTACGTAAATCATTTTTCAAAGTTTCACTTTTTTCACGAAGCGTATATGAATATAAAACAGAGTATTAATACGGTGATGATGCACACACGTTTGAAAGATAAAAAGTGACCCAATTATTTCGAAAAACCGCGCTTCCCAAATAATTCTCAAACAAAACAAGAGTAATAACAATAATATAAGTAACCTACTTTTTAAACGTAAATAATATAAAATATGTATAAATTCGTGATGCACAAGAAAAACGTGTGTATATAAATGCTACGTGTTCATTCGTACGGCAGATTAATGAGATAGCAGCTAGGCAAGTCGCGCATGGCACGCTGCATTGAGACAGATTTATTAATCATTCCGAAATAATTGTATCATCCTAGTTTTTTTTTTTTTTTTTCATTCTTTCGTGAGCCTATTATAAAAACATCGGAATACGTGAATTCCTCGTTATTGTTTATACGGTTACGCGAAGAAATCGAAAACGATATATCTACGTTACTCTTTTCATTCATTCAAAAAAAAAATACAGTAAGTAGGTACCTATATAGATATTATATTTTTTAAAATACCTCTAGTTTGAATTTTTACTACATTCCAATTCGATGTGAATTAACATGAAACTAAAGTACATCATTTGATAAAAACCGTATTTTATCGATTCATTAGATCTAAAATTAAGGCACTGTAGTGGTCTTTAATTTAGGGCCCTACTAAAATCTCTACTTAGAAATAATAAAAGTCTAATTTTTTATCAAAAGCAATTTGAAAGTACAATGTATATGTTTCCGGAATGATAACGATCAGAATTAAATAAACGACTATAAATAAATGTATACAAACTAAAAGAGCTTTATGTAAATTTAAAAATTACCATTTTTATACTACGTAGCCAAGTATCTAAGATGAAAATTATGTGAACATTTTTTTAATGTGCTTGTTTTTAAATATTATTAATTGTCACTAAAAGGACTTTTAGGATAATTGAAAAGAACAATAAAAAGTGATTTCAATTATTATCTGATCGAAAGAAGCAATTCGTCGTACACGACGTGTCCTTTAAATTGTCCATTAACGCATGTTATCGCGTTTGAATTCAAAATACATAAATCGTTCTCTTTACCGTCCGCATAAAAGTGACTTTTAGTTTGTTAGAAAAACAAAATTTTAATTACTCCATTTATTACTACCTACGTCCATCACGTGTAATAAGTTATGTTTATGAAAAACTATATGGTTTAATTATCACTGTAATGGAATGTAATCAAATGGATGTGCTATTATATGGCCACACATTGTAGTACACAATTAGTTTCTCGGTTCGTTTCGCGTGACAATTTCCGGTCAAAACCAGAATACGAACTTTATTTTAACATAAAATTCGGGCCGTACTGTACTATGTATATCGGAGTTGGCCAATCCACGGCCCTCGAGATTTTTACACTTTTACATAATTTGTTTATTTTTGCACATAATATTTCCCAAGTCATGAATTTATGTTTATATTATACCAAAATATTTGTCATATTATTGACTAGCTATGTTTAAATTTTTATAAAGTTTGTATCAAAAAAATGATGGTTTCCGAAATTTTTTGTCAAATTTTGGGTAGTTTTTCTCAAAAAAAAAAAAAAGATAAATTGAGAAATTCGAAAAATTATCTCTTTAAAGTACTAACTAGAGGTGCAAATGCGATTTCAAAAAATTGCTGATCGAGACTTTTGGACAAGTATTTCTGTACGAAAAATAGAATAAAACAAAAAACAAATAAAAAATCATTGTAAAAACACTAGCTTCTTCACTTCGTTCAGAATCTTAAAATTGCACCACACAGAATAAAACCTTTTTAGGTAATTTTGAGTTCCAATTTTATAGAGAAGTTATAAAAATCAAATTAAAAACAATGGAAACTTTTTCATTACAATTAATTGTATGTACCTTAAATCTAAACGATTGATCATCATTTGGTTTTATCAAGAACACCCGGTTTTTAAAACGTTTTTTTCGTTTCCTGAAAATTTTTAAAAACTGGTGTTATCGAGTTTTTGCGTGGAATCATTCCATTTGTAAAAAGTAATAATAATAATGCGCGTACCTATTTATAGAACTAAATCCGAGTAGACCAACAACTTCTCGCATTCAAACCGTTTAAAAATATATATTACGTGTATGCATTGTACATATTATATTATAATAACTACCTACTCGTTTTAAATACATTTCCGTCACAAAAACATCGAACAATTATTGTTATTATAATAATATATCACGGGTGTTTTGCGGAATATTATTTTACCGAAAAGTATTTGCAAAAATCATGTCAATCGATCGAAAGGAATAATATAACATCGCGATACTATATACGTCATAGTATACACGTATACGTTTATTTCACGTGCATTATTTTATTATTATTATTATTATTATTATTATTGTTGTTGTTATGCTTTATTCGCGCGGATGTGACGGACGACGGGAATCGTAATCTATAATAATAATAATATGTGTGTCACATTCTATTCCGCCGATCCAATCGTTTCTTCGACGTTTCATCATAAACCAATCTCCCCCCGCACACGGCAACAAGTGCTTTTTGTAATAATAATATGTATTATTTTTTTACACAGTGTACACATCGTCGTCGTTTCGTCTGTGTACACCCATCTCTCGGATCGGCGACGACTCTCTGTTGAGAAAAGGACTCGCGGCCCGAACACCGACGACCTGAGTGTATCGAATGAAAACACACTGTCACTTGATAAATATACGCTGTATTTCCTCGGAATGTGTGTCAAGTGGAGATGTGTCGGCACAATTATTATTATTATTGTTGTTATTATTATTATTATTATTATTTCACGTGTCCGGTACAGAATTAATTTGTAGACTCGAAACGAGCGTGCGTTTATGGAATATAATACGTCATATACATATATATATATACACGAGTACATCATGAGACGGCGAGAAGATTCGAAATAATACTTTCGGATTCGGTCGGTCGTTTTTAAACGATCACATTTCCAAATAGAATCACACGAATACGTACATAAAATATTGTGATAATATGTACTATATTATTATAGTCAGTAGACTACTAATAGTTAGTACATACAGTTCGGTGATCACCACTTTTCGTACGGTCACATTACCGTTTATACTTGCATCGTACATATTTTATGGCACATTAACATAATATCTGATATAGCTAATCACACACGCCACACGCAATTATTACTATAGTCAGGAACATGACTATAGCCTATAGGCGCAATCAGATGAGAAACACAGGGCTATTCCCCCTCAACTTTTTTTATTCTGAGTTTAAAGAAGAAGCTATATAGTGGTGGTTTTTAATTGTGTTTTTTTTTTTTTTTTTCAAAAACATAGTATACAGACCATTTTTCGAAATTCTCAATAGTTTAACCAAAAATAAAGAAGAAACTATCCTAAATATAAGTAAAAACACTGAAACATGCCTGTAAATAGATTTACATTAAATAGATTTTTATAATTCAGTCGTGATTTTAAATATACTAGTTCAAGAAACTTGAAATGTTCACTCATTATCACTAATAAAATACAGTTTAGAAAATGAAAGAAAAGTTAGAATACTAAAATTGTACTAATTTGGAAAATTTTTAAATCTTTAGGATAAATATATTTTGAAAATATTGGTAATATCTCTTTTTTAAATTTGAGTGGGGCGAAGAATACATTGATTATACAAATCTATGTGTTCCTTGTTTTTTATGCGTTTAGGAACTGGAAAAACTTTTTCAGATAGAAATACTGCTCCAAAAATTTCATCCGGTGACTTTTCAAATCAAAAATTGTTAATAGTTAGTACTTTTGGAAGGCCACTTTTCAAAATTCTCAGTAATTTTTCTATGCGTAAGGAAAAACTATCCAAAAATTAGCAAAAACGGTAAAATATGCAAAAGTTTGAATTTGTCAAGTCATTTATTTTATTTTTTTGCAAATACCTTCAAAATAATGGAGCCAGAAAGTTGAAACTCTTACCAACTAGTCACGTGTATACTTTATAATTATTTGAGAACCATTTGAGACATTTTCAGTTAGAAATATTGGAAATTTCTCGTTATTTGTAAGTATTAATGTCACAAAAATTTAATCTCTTTATACTAAGAACTGAAAATTCAATACAAACATAATCACACTTATTACTAATGATACCTACTGAAAAATGTATCGAAGATTGTAAGTCAACTTTAGCATGAATTAATACGAAACTGGTAATTTTTACATAAAATAATGATTTTTTTTTCCAATAGAAACCTCTTAAAACATTTGATCTATAATTCAATAGAAATTATTGTCTTTTACCATAATATTCATCACATGTTTTTCTAGACGGGGTAAAATATTTTTTTAAATTTTTGTACGAGAAGGGATGGTAATTATGGAATTTCCTAGATAACCCCTCCTCTCCTAGACATATTTGGACTTCTATTGAACTTAATAGTTTTATTTTTTTTTTTTTCAACGTTTGTAATATGAATGAGAATACACTTTATACTCATCTTAACATATTCTCCAACTTTTACCGTCGGTTGAATGCGAATACTGTTAATCTGTTTAATTTTTTATTAAAACGTATCCGTCAATAAAAATAACAAAAATATTTTTCGTAAACACCACGGAGGAACTACACAATGTGTCATTAAATTATGACAAATTCTCGCTCTACTTTGTTCATTAACAATAATTGATTTCGACCTTGATAAAACAAAAGGAACATTTTTTTCCTGCGAAATAAAACACAATAAAATATGAATAAAAAATCGTGGTCACAAATCGTTGCATTGTTTTAATTATATGAAAAGGAAAACTCAAACTCAAATAATATGTGTCGCTCGTTTAAAATAAAATATACAATTACAATTATTGCATCTAGTGCAATGAAACGCGTGATACTAGAAATTTTAGCAATTAAAATCGGAAAATGGTTACCTACGTATATAATATATTTTTACATGTTATATAAATTATACACATTAATTATATAATTGTATCGTTACAGTACTTACATTAATATTGTAATTATACTATAATACATAGTAAAGATGTGTTTTTCAATAATAGTCTTGGTTTTTAATAAATTATTCATATAATATCAATTTTATTTTTTAATTTACCTCAAAGTTGTTAGAATAGTATATTATATGTAGGTGTGCAAGTATTACCCATATTGCAGTATATTATCACAGTTTTAAATTAAATAATAAATACAATTAATGATAAGTTATATGGATAATTTGAATAATTTTTATTAGCTGAGGTTATCGCTGGAAAACATCTACATTAAATAAATAATTGCAATATTAATACTCGTATTACAATAATAATTGTACTTGGCTTAAATGGAAATGATTAAGACATATTAAAGATGCACACAATTTCATTTGTTTCAGATATTAATCGCATCGTTATTGCGCATTATATACGTTTCTGGTGGCTCTGTGTGCCTTGCTTAATTATTAAGAATGTAATAATAATTGTATGCAGTAGGAAAAATAAGAGGGAATGTTTCATATTCGTATAAGTAATATCAAATTAAATTACAAAATAATTTATAAATGTTAACACGGCGATAAATTTGAAATGGTATTAGATACTATAACAAGCCTGTTATCCCAGTTTAATTGAACAATATTCGAACTACAGAGGAAGTCGTCAAATAGTATAATAATCTCTAGACCGGGATAAAACAGTAACAATAGCAGGCTGATAATATAAAACGATAATGTACATACGGTAAATCAGGAATATTTTTGTGAATGTATTCGATAGCAACACCTAGCTATTGATACTTTGAATCATCACTGATAACAATGAATTGCGTTCACTATAGGTATAATACTTCTCATATTTTACATATTATATATACCTCTGTATTATATCGTCTATAAAATGTAAACTAACACAGTTCTATCATAAATTATAATTTTTTAAATACCACTTTTACTTTTAACAGTTTTTCATTGATCCATCTCAAGCATTTGGAATCTAAGGATCCACTTCTGCTTTATTTATGAAAAATATCTAAATTATTGTTATGAATATATTAATGGTACTATTTTCTAAGTAGTACTTACTTAGTAAGTGACCCACATATTTTTCTATCTATGATGCTGTTATGAGTTTATTTATAGATAGGTACTTCATTTAAATTTTTAAGTATTAGTTGCGTTTTCACAAATTTATTCTTAATTAAGATCATTGGTATTTAACAGTTTAAAAAAAAAGGTTTCTTTTATCACTCATAAATCAGTAAGCGTGTACATTGTATTCATGATGAATATAAACATAATTATAATACAATATAAAGTAGCTTAAATATAAAGTAGTTTAAACAAAATGATGTGTTAGAATTTTCCTTTGCACTAAATATCTTAACGTATTTTAAGTATCTACGTTTAATTGGAATATTTTTATTCACAAATCAGTCACGATTTTAGACGAATATATTAATAACTTCCTAATATTTGTTAATATTAATTTATATGAATTCCTGGTCCTATATTTGCCAAAAAACAATTTCCAACAGGAACGGTAACTTCCCATTCTATTTTAATCTTCGTCGGTTGGTGAATAGTGTATGGGCAAATCTTGTCATTTCAATCAGTTTTTAGCTTCTTTGTGAAGGCCAGAGATAAATTTACGGTTGGCAAGTAATCTAACCAGACCGCCCCTGGTGTGTACATTTTAATAGAGTTTTGATCTACGTAAGCTATGTAAGTACAGGGTATAAATAATTAAAATGTGTATTTAATACCGGAATACATTTTATATTTAATGCTACTCTTTTTTATATAAATAATTTAAAAATCTCATTTGAAAAGCAAAATAAGAAATAACACCTAATTTCATACGCATAAATACATTAAAATAATAATAATAGTAGGAATGGTACTATTCAGTGTCATATTATTATTGTAATTAACTTTGTTAACACAATACAGTGAACTGTGAAATAACTATTTTCAAACTGAAATGCATCAGCAATCAAATGAGCATTGCTAGATTTTTGCTGTATCGTGAATGTTTTTAAGGGGCTAACGCATTAATTATACATTATACAGTACAAGTTAACATTGTATATAGATAACAAATATTGAATCTAAAAATTAAGTTTTCTCTACTTATTTAATATATAAAAATTTCATTCTAATAGTGATATTCTCTCATTTTCCTTGCATATAAATTTCTAATTATAACTCACACTATTGATATAATTTTAACTTTAAATTAATCTAACTTATTAAATCAACTCATCAAAATCTTAAAAAGATATTTTTGGTAATTTGTAACTATTATTCCATCTACGTTAATATATATTTTAATGATTCCCATTTATGGTTTTATTTAAAAATTAAACAGTAAGTATACTGAAAATGATAATTATTTAACTTTACTATTTAGTATTTAAACATTTTCTTTCATTTATTCGTGTTCAATAGTAAACATTTGTGAATATCAAAAACTATTCTTCCTTTACATAATTAAGAGAAAAAGTAAATTACACAGTTATTTTTATTTTCAAGATTTAAATGTGATCCTGATCTAAACACAGCATACTGTCTATATAATATTTTAATGCTCATGTTTGTGCTTTTCTGCAAGCGCTAATATTTTTATTCGTTGAATCGCAATAGAAAAATAATATTCATATTTAGAAAGAACCAAAATCCCATCTTAGATTTATTATTCTAAAAAGTTATTTATTTTTAAGTATATATGTGATATTTTATTTCAAATGAACTTGTTATACGAAATTCAAACATTTAAGAAACACTTTCAACAAAACAAAGATACACTTCTTTTTGTTAGCAACAGAAAAAACTAATTAATTTATTGTAACCATTCTAACTTCTAACTTCTTGCAAGATATTTTCCGAATATTATATGTATACTCTACATTAAAAAAAAAAAATTCTACATGATTATACCAACAATTTCAATCTATATTAGTATTGTATTTTATAATATTATTTTTTTGATTATTACAATATTTCATCTAAATTGCTAAATATATAAAACCCTTTAAATACCGTTTATATTATGTTCTCTAAATCACATAAAATTCCATAAATGAAACTCCGAAAAAATTATTCCTTTAGACAAAAAATGTGTTCGGTTATAAATATTTAATCTGTATTTATAAAAGAAGAACTCAACAAACTTGTTGATTCGTAATCAATATAAATACAGCCAAAACTATGATAGCTAGACATTTGAAATTTTCATGACACTTTATTTGTACCAACATGTAGGAGGGTATGAAAAAGAGATTTTGCGAAATTTTGATTTAAAAACATAAGAATGGCGAAAATGGTTAATCTACATAGAATGCAATACATATTTTTTGAAATTTTGGTTAATATACTGTATCGGTTAATTTTCGAAACCGAAACCGATTTTGACAGTTAGTGAACTTTGCTAATTCTTGCTAATCTTGTTATTTGAAAGATAAAGTTCCAAAGAGAAACGGTATTTTATTTTTATTTCTTTTACTTTAATCAACAGTGACAAATATTTTCAATTAGTAAACTATAAAAGTTGGTCCACACATATAATTCGTTTTATTTGGTATTTCAAACGAAAGCAAAATGCATTATTAGTTTGTAATTTGTTATGTGCTTCTTTTTCTCCCGTGTGGATAGAGTATTTCAAGAAATAATTAAAAGTTTCTCGCAGCCTCTCAAAACATAAACAAATAATTGGAACACATTCACGTGTGATCCACTTTTCATTTTACGTTTCAGCGTGTGATCTACTGTCATTCTGTAATTTAAACGAAAGAAAAACGAGAAGAAAATAATTTCTAATTGCTGAATTTCTAACAATATCGTTTATGAAAATACAAATACTTTACTCAACAATATTATACAAATTTGCTGCAAATGTTTAAAGAATAATTATAATTGGCAAATATTAAATTCCAGCGCACTCATACCGTGTAAATCTAACATAAAAGGTTGACAATTGCTAATGATTTGTATAAGTTAAATTACATTTTTATAAATCATGTTCTCAAAGAAGTATCTAGATAGTATTTCCATATTTGAAACATAAATATCAGTGCTTTTATTTCTTAAAATATTGCGTTTAACATACATTGTTAATTTAATCCTATGACTCCTAATTCAAAATTAATAACTATTTTATTATAATTATATAATATAATGTACTATATAGTTTATGTTTACAAACGATTATAAACAAATGACAATATCTAGCATTATATTAACGAAGACCATGTCTCTAACCAATAAATTATTACTTAGTGCACACAAAGACAAAACAAAAATTAAAAAAAAATATTTCTATCATATCGTTGTAATTCATGTAAAACTTATAAAATCAATCACCCTAATGTATAATTGCAATATATGTGATATTTCGTGATGTGCGAGTCTAAAAAACTTAATACTTAAACGCTGACAACCGAATTTTCAAAAACGTTAAACGTTACCCCATATAACAAATTAATGTCATTAAATATAAAAAACGTATAACTAAACTTATAACTTTAACTAACTTTACTAACTAAAACGATACTGGAATGAAAAATTAAACGAAAAAATTGACTTAGAGGTATAATATTATTAATTAATACTATGCATTAAATATTATATAATACGATTCTTGTGCCATTGCCCCTGGTGTGTGTGTGTGTGTGTGTGTAACTTGTAAATAAAATATTATCTTAACACATGATGTTATTATTATTATTATTATAGAGACCACTGGACCACTGGATTTCCGACGTCGACCCTCGTACTGTAGGTGGACGACGAGTTCCCGAGGCGGCGTTCCTCTCTGTCTATAGCAGTGGTTCTTAACCGGTGAGAAATTAAAAAAATCAGTGGAAAAAAACCATAAAGTGTGTATAACATAGGAAGAAATCAAGTGACCTCGAGGTCTTAGCCCCCAGATTTTTCAAAATTACATAATTAAGGGAGGGGCTAAATTATTAAACAAATAAACGTATTAACCCTCTAAAATTTTTATTTTTATCCGGTCACTGGCAAATTATAACATGACGTGAAATACAGTAAAAAAATCATTATGTTCCTCGAAATTTTTATTATTAAATGTTAAGCGTTCCGTCATTCAAAAAATATTAAGAACCACTGATCTATAAGTACAACGTTATAATCCACCACCGCCGCCGTCACCGCCACTCCTCGCAGCAGCACTACGGGTACTGGACCTGGGACTGGGACGAGCCGTACGACGAATAGTCCTCCGACGCCTGGTGTATCCTGTACACGGGCATGGCGGGCGACACGATGTCCACCGTCTTCCTGGACCCGGGGTATCGTTCCACGTCCAGCGGGTAGCTGTGCGCCCCCGACACTTCCACCACCGCCTCGGCGCACTGCCGATGCGGCACCAACGTGCTCTCCTCCATCAGCGTGGCGGTCAGGTGGCTGCCACCGCCCTTTCCGCCACCCCCGCCGCCCTTCAGACAGTTGTAGATGGCCAAGGCCAGCGCCGCGCCCGCCGTCAACAGCGCCTTGCTGGACAATGCCATCAGCGCGCTGGCACCTACCGCGGCCATTGTGCCCGCCGCCCAGTAAATTCCGTGATGGTCTTTCTTCTTTCTACCTGTTTTCCCGTACACGCACAAAGAGGTGGAGAAAAATAAACATTAAAACACTATAGTTAAAACGTGAGCAAATAATAATAATAAAATAACAATTAAAACTAATAGTCGGAAGTGCTTCGTCCAAACGAGGAAATAATTATTGTATTCCATGGATTTTAACTACAAACAATGGGGCACGTCTATCAACGGGGAAAGGATTTGATAGTTAGGCGTTAAGCCATGTCCAGGACCGGATTAAAAGGACCTTTTTTCAGAACAAATTCATAATATTTCGAGTTAAATTTTTATCAAACATTTAAGAAACCAAGATTATTATTAACCAGGATTATTATTTAATGTCGTTTATGAGTGCACTTGGATTTTTTCCCTAGAAATCAACCGCATACACGTAAATTTGATTAAAAATTGGAGAAGAAAGAGGGGTTAAAAATAAAATTCAGTTTTTCGAACCTTCAAAAAATTAAACAACAAATTAATTATTATGACGTGTTAAATATAAAGGAATTTATTTGCAAGCTATCTTATCAGAAAGCCTCTAAGCAAAAGCTTAAAAAAGACTAGAAAGAAATATAACAATATTTCTTAATAAGATATGTAGATACTACTTATTTTTATAAAACATAATTATTATTTCTCAGTTGAATAGTTTAGGCTTTTTTTTGGGGGGGGGGCGTTTTTCGTTCAATGCTGCACAATCCCCTCCATGGCCGTGGAAACAAAAGTAACAGGCATATAAAAATATGGCATTACTTTTTTTTTTTTTTTGTCTTTCTCAACACTAATATATTAGCCTACCGAGTGCCAAAAAGATAAATGCACCACTGGTAAGAGCGCTTTAGATTGCCAAGTTCAAATCCCGGTTAATTCTTAATCGGACCTTGGAAATTTCATGTATAGAAAAGATAATCGACCACTAAGAGTGACTTTTGAACAGCATATTTAAGGAACCCAAAAAAAAATGTATAGCTGAAGTTAGTAAATACAAGAGGATCTGAAAGCATATTGGGTATAGTGAAGTTCAGCCCGACACCATAGCAAAATTGGTATCCGCCTAGGGCAGCACTGGTTTAAGGGTGACAAATTTCGAATGAAACAAATTAATTACTTTCATTTTTTTTTTCACCCACTATCCCAAACAAATTGTAGGGGTGGTGTTAATTTAATTTTTGTAGGGCAGTAAATACATTAGGCCGGCCCTGGGTATAGGGAATGGGAAAGAAATGTCACGAGATAAAGATGGGAGGTGAGATATCGTCACGGTAGTGGCCAACCCTATTAGACAGTAATTACGCCTAATGAAGAACAAAACCGGAATTTACTCCAATCAAGATGCACGGAACAAATGCGAGAATTACATGTTAATAGCAATAGAAGTTTTCAAAATTACATTTTTTTTTTTCCATCCTAAGACACATTGTTGCGATAAATAGTTTCGTCTATGCTCGCTCATTTAATAAACTATAAAATTAAAATAATATCGGTTAAAAATAAAAAAAATAAAAAATCGCCCATCAATTTTCGCGCGGGGTAGAACACATCGTTTTAAAACTCGAACAGTGGTTTTTTTTCTTAAATTAGTTTTTAGATCCATGGGTCTGTACCGTGTATTACAATTTAATATTAATAATATTCGTATACCTATGTACAATACTTGTCTGTTGGCCCCACGAAGAAACGGTATGACACGTTGATGATGCGTGTCTCGCCATCGGCGGCGTCACGCCGATTTTAATTTGTTATTATTACTATTTTTTTTTTTTTATTCACAGTAACATCTATATCTAATAAACCCGGTTGATGGCTAATATAATTGCCATACACCGCGTTTAATTTGTTTCTGAAATAATTTTGTCTCATTGTTGACGTATACACGTCGTTGTCGGTGGAAAAAATTAGACGACTTTCACTCGGCCGTGGCACTACATTTACCAATAATTACGGACAAAATCAATAATGGAAAACGAAATGGATATGAAAAAAGAAATCGGCAATAATAATAATTAGATATTATTATTAATTATACGTCTGTTGTTTTATACCCGTCTTAAACATCTTTACGTTGTTGTCTGTACTTGGACGTAGTCGCATTAGGCGAGTCAGTTTAAATAGGTGCACGCCATGGTTAATATTATTGACATTAGTACATCCGCTCCCCCCATGGACATTTTTATACTGGACATTTTCCCCTCTCTTCCCCCAGGAAAACCAATTTATTTTTCGGTACTCTCCTGTTATACGAGACTACTTATCTTTTAGAAAAATTCACAATCCCGTCATTTATGACTACCACAATTTGTCACTTTCTTGTTAGCTTAAACTACCTACGTATTTAATCAATAATTAATAATAAAATCTTAAATACCTTAGAAAATATAAATCTTTGGTCATTTATTGGATAGAAATTAAAAATTAGGTTATTATAATACTAAATTAAAAATTTTGGTTACAAAATATAAAATAGTAATTTGAGATTTTGAGTGGAGCGAAGAAGCTATTGTTATTACAATGATGTATATTTTTTATTTTTATTTTTTACTGTAAACAATTTTTCGTATGGAAATACTTATCCAATAGTTTTAACTAGCAACTTATTGAATCAAAACTCACATCTAGGTGGTACTTTTAAGAGGTCATTTTTAGAAATTCTTAATAATTTTATCAACATTTAAGAAATAAGCCATCATATATAGACCTCGTTTAACCAAACTTTGTGATGAAAGAAAACAAGCCCACCCATTACATTCAAAGTGACCGATTGATCAAAACCTTTTATAATATATTTTACTTTAAAATAAATTTGTATGTGAATATCAGTATTAGCCTATATTTGTTGTTTGTTTTTAACTTTTTGGTACTCTAAACATGACTATTAAAATTATTTCTATCCGGTGGGGCCTACGTCTGGGGTTACCAACGTGAGGGGAGGGAGGCTGGCCTGAGAAACTCAAGAACCTCTGTGTTCAGGTATATTTTGTAGGGAATATTTTGACCTGGGTATTTTACAGGGATATCTTATATTATTATAGAAAAAAAAATGAAATAAACGACCCATTTAATAGTTTTTCGAATGATTTTGTTGGACAGTATAGAGCGGACATTAAGTTTTAACAATTTAAATTGTTTATTCTAAGTATGATTATTAATAAACACTCCACCGCGTGACCCCGTGCAGTGCTACGCATCAAATTAACATTAAAAATCAATAATTTACTCATTCGGAGGAACGGCAGTATCCGCTCGAGCATGCTGTTGCCAACCGACCGGGCTGTGCCGTTGATCGGGTTGAGCAGCTTCACGCGCAAGTCGATGCTCTCCACGTAATCGTTCAGCCGCTTGGTGATCAACGTATCCAGCTGGGTCGAATTGGCCGAGTCTAGTGACTCGTTGGACGCTGCGCCGCCCGGGCCGGCGGCCGAAGAACGCCTCTGGAATATCGTGAATCCCGGATAGATCTCGAAGCTGCGCTCGCCGTCCAACGTGTCCAACAGCAATAGCACGTCCCTCTTGACGCACGTCATCGTGTAATTATTCGAACATCGAGCCGGCGAGCTGTTGTCCTGCTAACAACCGAGTGAACACAAAGTTAGCACGCGAAGAATATGACAATTGCACGAACACAACAACAACAACAACAATCAGACCCGAGTTAATAACAAAACGAGCCATTGGCATGAAAATATAAAAGATCTGTTTTCGAAATAAGTAATAACTAGGGCTGGGATTTCGATGCACTTTGCATTATTTGGTTATAAATACCTTTTAGGAGTTTTTCAATTAGAATAAAAAATTTGACTTTACATTTTTCGACAATATTTAATTTTTCTCATTTTTTAGGGCATTTTATAGGTTTTTAGGTCATTTTTGGCCTAAAATTCAAATTCAAAATTTTATTATTAACTTATAATATACAATTTATTTTATATGCTAACAATAGATGAAATAATATCTTATCTACAATTCTTGTACATTATATTTATATAAATTCTTATCTTGCCTTCAAACATAGCGATATGCCAGAAGCTTAGAACATTAAAATCGATACAGACGCCCGACAATACCTCACACCAATCATATAATTTTTTAAATTTGAAGCTATTATAAATAAATTTTAAAGTTATTTTTTTTAGTGCATTTTTTTGAGTTTTTTAAGTCATTTTAGCAGTTTTTTCAGAGCATTTTTAACGATTTTTAAGGGCATTAAAATCCCAGCCCTAGTAATAACTTTCTTTTTTAAAACAGTTATTCGCACAAATATTACGATTTATCTCTATATAGGAACTTTACAAAAATAAATAAAAATAAAAAAACGAACATACTCGCATAGGGCGTATGTCGGGCGATTGTAAACTCTCCCGATTTTAATGATGTGTAAACTCTACCGATGGTAAACTCTCCCGGGTCTTTTTCAATACTACCTGAAGTGAATATGTAAACTCTCCCGGGTCTTTTTCAATACTACCTGAAGTAAATATGTAAACTATCCCGGGTGTTTTTCAATACTACCTGAAATGTATATGTAAATTTTCCCGGGTCTTTTTCAATACTACCTGAAGTGTATATGTAAATTCTCCCGGGCCAATCTTATGTCTACCTGAAGAAGTTTAAAATTAAATTAAAAAGAAAAACAATGTTTGGTGTTTGGTATAATAATAATAGACTGTATTAAATGTGTAGAAAATTGATAGTTAATATCATAGTCAATAATTAATAGGAGTATATGTAAATATATGTAAAAAATCACAAAAAGCCTGTTTGGCACATTATTAAAAAAAAAACATAAAAACATTTGGAGTTATATAATTAAAATACATGTCTTTGGGTGCAAGCTATTACTTATACTCGTAATAAGATATAAAATTTAAAAAAATTGATAGTAAATATCAAAGTCAATAATAAATAGGTGTATTTTAAAAAAATCACAAATTGCCTGTTTGGCACAACAATATAAAAAAACAAAATAATAAAATCCTGTGATGACAAATAATGATCACTCGATGATAAATAATATGTGCGATGATAGCTGATAAGTACAGTTTCAGTGTAGCCAGACTAGTATTGGGATTCAGGTAATAGATATTTATTATTATATCATATTAAAGAAAAAGTGAGTTTAACTTATTATACTTTTAAAAAATGTAAATATAACATTTTTACCAATATGAAATAAATCAAAAATTTTTGTTTGAATTTTTCAATTATCACTGTGGTGATATGCGGGGACCTTCAAATAGTGAAAATGAATGATTGTCAGTTTGATGAATGTTTTTTTTTTATATGTATATACAATTTACAAAAAATGAAAAATTAATCCTTAAAAGTTAAAAATTAACAAAATATGTATCAAAAAATGAAATATACAGTACAAAAACTCTAGAGAATTGGATTATCGCAACATGACGCAAAGTTGTTTTTACTTGTCCTTTCTCGTAGTAATTTGAAACATATATGCTAATGTCGTATGTCATCTGCCCCACTAATTACTATTGAGAAATACGTATTCAGATCAGTGTAGCTAATTTAATGAATCATTAACTACGTGAACAATTAAAACGTTAATTTATTTCCGTCATAATTTACGACACTAATTATTCAAGAAACAATAAAATCTAAACATACTTATTGTATATTCAGTTCACAGAATAAATAAATATTTTATATTTTATAATATATTTCTACATATTTTCATGTTCGATTATTTTATTTTAGTGTATTTGAACGATTTCACATACACATATAACATAAACTAATCCCTTCTTCTTTATTATATAACATTGCGATTATATTATTTCATCATGATTTTAAAATCAAATTTTATGTTATTACTATTTATATTATGTAACAGAATAAATTTGAAAAAAATATACTTTTCTAATACATGTATATAAAATAACAATACCACAATGTTAAGACTTTATCAAATACCTTTGGTTTGGATAAGTCTAAAACCGAATTTGTTGGTTTTTCATCAAAAATTTCTTTAATTTCGGTAACTATCTTAATATTCGAAAACTCGAATTAAGTATAACGCCTTTGGTACGCACGTCAAGTTCAAGGCCAAGACGGGATCGCAATAGTGCGGACTACGTCATTTTTTAAATTTATGGAAATAGAGGAACGGTAATGACGGTTGCAGAGACTTTATACTAAGTCCATTACCGCTTTATTTATTTAAATTCTTTTTTTTTTTTCAAATTTTTTTTTCTTATTATACGTATATGCATTTTGCCTGCGTGTAAAAAATTATCTGAATAATGAATACACAAACTAGAGTTTTTTTGTGTTTCACAAACCAAAGTATATTTTTACTTTATAAAATATTAACGAATGCGATCCTACCCGGTAACCGATTACCGACTTGAAAAATTCCATATTAAAAACGAGGAAATTTCTAAATACAATAATATGACATTTGAACATATTGAAAATTTTCTTTCACCAAAACATTTTTCATATTATTGTTTATTTATACTTCAATTTCAATAAAGCTTGGATTAAAAAAAAAAAAAGGTAATTTTTAAGGTGTTTTTGTTAAATTTTAGGTAGTTTTTTCCAAATTTTGTGAAAACTATTGATAAAGCATGAAATAATGTATCTAATATATCTGCATAATATTTATACATCATTGATATTATGTGGGTATTATTGCCCTAATAATTGATATTTTAAACAATTGAAATATGATAAATAAACTGGGTGCTAAGCCCATTCAAACCCTCTCCCCCCCCCCCAATCGAATCTATGAATCGTCGTTCGCACGTCCAGTTTGTTTTTACATAAAACTTCACAATAAATAATTGTTACGAATTCGTTTTCATCGATGCTTGTAAATCGTTTAAACACGCGAATATACTAGTAGTATCCACTAGTATTACAAATTAAATCTAAACTTAATAATATTATCGTTGCGCGAAAAAATTTCTGAGTTTCGTTAAGAGGCGTATTGTGTACGTATATTATTATATTATATATTTTTATATACATAAAATACGTAGCGTCTGGTGCAGTATGCGTGTTAAACGGATGAAAATGTCTAAAATGTCTGGTACTCGTACCACTATATACGTATAGGAGGAGGTTATGCCGCAGAGATGTAGAGCACGTCTGATCCGACACTAATTAACCGTATCATCAATATGCAGGTCATCATAATATATAATGTACGTATATATATATATTATAATAATGTAACAATATGCGCGTACACACACTATTTCAAATGAAAAGGGAAAACTATTTTGTTTGTTTACTTATCTTTTTACTCGTTTGATTATTTTCATTATTATTTTCATTTTCGGTAATAAAATTAAAATATGTCCCCCCCTCTCAGACGATTTCACACGATTTGAATATGCAAACATCTGTGTATTTTTTTAAATATGCTTTTACGTTATACCCGCAAACTGGGTCTGATAATAATATGTTTGCCCGACACCATGTTTTCCGGACAAAACATTTCCTCAACAACTAATTTCCCTACATCTCAATAATTGCATGACAATACACTTCCCATAGAAAATACTTATATCATAAAAATATTTTTACTGTATAATAAAAATGTATTTAAATATGAATATAAAATTGGCAGTTACAATATTAAATTATACTATATAGTATACATAATTGTGAATTTCATTACATTGCACTTAAATCTGTTAGGTAAAAAATACATTTTTAACAAATTAGTCAAAAATCGAAATATGTAGATCACGTGCGTTTTTTGGATATTGCTAGCTGTGCTGTAGCAACATTCATATATTTGATCGTATATCGATTATAATCATTGATGTTTTGATATTTTTTTTTTCTCTCAAGATATTAATAATTGTGAGCAACTCCCTATTAGGATAATAAATGATCAAACGATAATTAATTGTCCATTATTATTTATTATAAAAGGTATACGAATATCTCCACTTTTTTTACGGGGTAGATAACGGTTCAACTGGTTCAAGCATACGACAAGCCGTTGTCCGAAAGAAAAATCTTTATATTAATATTTCTCATACGTACCGTACTGTTCTTTTTCAAAAATAATTTTTAAAATTTATTATAAAAAATTACGATAGATGATAGTAAATAATAATTATGTGTGATAATTATACAGTACCAACTTAAAAACACATACATATTCGATATATATAACTATAAAACTATGTATTTTCCATTTTCCACTTGTTATTTTAGAATTAAATGAAGCACATGCGTCTGATAAAAGCTTAATAATTACTAATTATGATTTCAGTTAGATAAAGTTTATTTTTAATTTTATAAAATTTATTTACACTTATGGTTTGTTAAAAAAGATCAATTTTTTTGTGCTTTTGGGTAGCATTTGGGTTATGCTTTGCGCTTCTGGATTACAGCCAATGATAAAAAGCCAGACCTACTAAACACGATGGGCATTCTTCGCTCTTCGGTTGGGATACTTTTGGCCAGTGTGTTGAATTTTAATGGAACAATAATATTAATCATTAATTCTAGTTCACGGAATAAATTACCGTTCTTGCTCAATTTTCCAATAGTTTTTTTCTGCGTTTATCAAAAATATTGAGCATTTTGATCTGTATTACAATAAAAAGGATGATTTTGAGTAAAAAATTATGCACAGGATTAAGTGTGAATGGATGAAGTGAAAAGAAGTTTAAGAAGTATTGTGTAATAAGAGAAATATTCAAATCGTTCTAAAAGGGATATTTTATAATACAGTGGTAATGCCGGCAATGACGCATGGTTCAGAGTGTTGGGCAATAGTTAGAAAAATAGAACAAAAAATGAGTTTTTAGAAGTGAGGATCTCAAGATAAATGAGTGGAATGACTAGAAAATACAGATAATAATCTTGGTAGAAAATACCAAGAATTACAATATAAAATCGCAAATATTTTTTTCTCATAATATTAGGGTTCGGATTTTAATGCAATAAAAAATTTAAAAAAAAAAGTTCCTTAATAAAATACTATTTAATGTACTGAAAAATTTCTTTATTAAAAAAAAATACAGTGAAAAATGCTATAAAAAGGTAAAAATTGTTTTTATTTTCTCGAATTCACAAAACATACAAACGAAAATGGCGTACATCCGAAACTGTTACTTTTGGAATTTTTAAAAATGAAATAATTTAACAGTTCCAACTTACAATACGCTATACACAATACTAAACACATAATTATTATTATCTAATTCTAATTCGTAGCAAAAAACACAATTTAAATCCATGTTTATTGTTGTTAATTTAAGTAACATGAAACATCGGATTGTCGCATATTAATAACGAGTTTTTTATCATTTGATTACGAAAAGTTATGACTATTAATGTACCTGCCTTCAATATTATTTATAATCAACCGTTCGCTGCTATCTATATGTCAATAAACGTAAAAAAAACAAAATATAAAAAAATGCTAAAATAAATAAATAATTTTCAAAATATTTTAAGTTTTGAGGAGGTAATTTGACCAAAATTTAACCGTTTGTAAAAAATGTATGTAAAATGCCTTAAAAGTACGCAGAATTCCCAAAAAAAAAACAAAAAAGTTTGAAAAATGCAAAAAAATACAAAATAAAAGTTGCGTTTTTAAATTCTTTGATATATAAAAAAGAATTTTGTACTTGAAAAGCATTGCTTTAGATCTTTCCGGAAATAATGCAATTTGCATTGAAATCCGAACCCTAGTAATAATATATTACTAGGTACATGTTAATAACCTCACTTACCCTGGGCACAGGTTTTAAAAAATAGAATACGAATCAAACGCTACCAGTTAGTTAATTTGTAAAATTATAACAAACAAAACAGAATAGTATATTAGTTCAATAATAATTATCAAAAATACATTCGATTTCTCGATGGAAAAAATCCGTGCAATACTGTAGATGGGGAAAGTCAAAGTCATTTGGTCTCGGTATACATTTACCCGGTGTACGCGCATAGATTATACATTGAATCGGTGACTGATGCTTTTTATTTTTTTATTAAAACTTAATTAGTTACACAATTAAAGTGATCGTGAAAGTAATAGAAATTATTTGTTGTTTATATCAAAAATAAGGGTCCCTATCGACGGTATGAACCGATTCCTGCGCATTGCAGGTAATCCATTATATTACGTACGAGTAGAAATATTATTTCGCTGTGAACAAAACGAATCGTTTTTCTCCGGTGTGATTGTGTATAGAAATAATAATATCATTTTAAGTAGGCGATAACGATAAATCGTAAATATGCGCGTGTAACAATAATGATACTGTCGCTATATCATCGTTTTATTTATTTATTTTTTTTTTTTTTAAATACATATTATTTTCTATTACTCTCAATACGCGAAAATAAGTGAAAAAATTTCGTGCATATTTATGTGAAATATCGCGTGGAAAAAAAAAGTTACCCGATGACGTATACAGTGCATACCTATTTGGTTCACCTCGAATAGAAATCTCAGAGATTTTTTTCAATCCGATCCAATACTAATCGGTCCACGGCCGAAGAATATGAAATCTATGTGTTTCAACGTTTTATTATTATCGAGAAATATAATTTTCGTGACCGCAGTTTTAACGCCTAATAATAATTTGGAAATGACACAAAACAATGGGACTCGAAAGAAATTAATTGTATGCCAACAAAAAAAAAAATTGACTATTTTTTACTAGTTGACGGTACGATAAAATGGAATTTTCGATGGTTTATCAGAATAGCACTCGTTTATCCGTTATTGAATATCGAAAAATACATTTCAGATTTAACATAAATTATAAATAGGTATGGAGAATTCGAAAAGTAGCGATTCTCATAAATTGTAACAAAAAAAAAAAAAAAAAAGTGAATCATAATACAATATAATATAGGTAAGAACATAATATATTGTTATATTGTACTGTTACACAGATACTAATAACTATATATATATATATATATATATATATAGTATTTATGTATTTATTATAAACGCAAAAATATTGAAGTGGAAACATAGCAATTATACATACCTACACAAAAAAATGATCACATAAAAAAATAAACTATTAATAGGAACCTATTAATACAATGAAATATTGTATAGCGTGAAATTATATGGTATTCTTTGATCCATTACATTACGCGTCATATTGGCCAGACACGTTTTCGCCCAAAATTTACCTTTATTTTTACCCATTGTAAAAAAAAAAAAATGGGCGATTTAATTTTTGCCCTAGAAATGGGTGCATATTATTCATGCGACATATAATTTATCTATATTTAACAATAATATTGTTTTTTTTTGTTTTTTGTAACTTATATTATTTTAGATTCTGTTTTATCAATATGTGGAAATAAGATTGACAATATTGCCAATAATGTCTTGAATTTTTAAGAGAATCCCAATTGCTTCCCATATATACATTTTTGTTAAAATTTGTGCCCAATTACTTCAGTGATTTTTACAGATAAACATATACATAAACCCGATTCTCTCCGGTATGACAAATCAATGTGTACTTACTGTATTTACTTACTGTAACTCGATGTACTTCCCGAAACAAATGATTTATAAAATAAATAATTATTGTAGTTTTAAAGATTATGAAATAACGCAATTATGGAATAATTGGATTCTACCAATATAATAGCATCGATTCCGCTAAACTATATATGTATATATATATTTTTTTTTTACTGCGAAAATACATTTACCGAACAAAAATCACATATCATAATTTTGTTTATATAATTTCCATTAGAATCTACCAACGCATGTGAAAGTTTTCACAGTGAATTTAATGAAAAATTTTATTCACCCTGTCCTGATATACAAACATTTATTGCAATTTTACTTTTTACACGCGCAAGCCACTACTATTATATCAAAATAAATGCATCAGTGAAAACAAAATAAAGGAAAAGTTTAAAAACAAAAGACATTCAGCAAAGTTGAATCGAATTCGTCTAAACCATCAGCATTACTAGCATGCCGTCCTTCGTCAGGAATTCTGTGTGTTACTTCAATCTGCGAATTTCAAATCCATCCGTAATTCTATCTAATCCCAAATCCAAAACAATGTTTTACAAAAACTCATACTTTCACAATTACACGCGTTGTATGTAGTTGAATGTATACATGTAATATGTAACATATGTAACTATATATTGTCACATACACAATTCATCTATTTTAAAAATAATAAACCCGGCACGGCCCAAAGTCCGCACGAGACGGGCCACACTAATAAACTTAGCCCGGCCCGTGCAGATCTCTAGTAGCCAATTTCAAATAAATACATTTTTCTCCCAAACGATCTACTATTTCTCAGATTTTTTGCGAACAGATTAAAAGCAATTAGATCATTTAAAAAATTATTAGTATTTTTCCGAGCAGACGTTTATTTTTAGTCCAGCTATTATTCATAAATAGTACGAAATTTAATAGAAGATATTATTATGTCATAATTTATAACCGATATTGAAAATACAAGTGTAGTTGACGGACCAAGAGTAGTTAAGAAAAATATTTTTAGATACCCTTAAAAAAATACCAAATTAACTGCAAGTTAAGATACTTAATGGACTTTTGTTGAAATAATAAAATTAACACCAAAAGAATAATTCTATACAATTATTGCATATGAACTATTTAAGTATTACATTTATTTCATTCAATAAATTATAGGTATTTTATACAATGGGATTTATAATGTATATATGTACAAGCTTTTAGAGTGAAATTCAAAATTCAAAATATTATTTTAAAAAATTTGGTTATTATAAGATTTGCTTTAATAATTTTTAAGTAATCTTTATCATACCAAATGTTAATCGTTCTATTTATCATGACTAGGGCTGGATTTAAATATACATATAACAAATACACCAAAACTTTTATTTTGCATTTTTCACTATTTTTCTATTTTTAAAGTATTTTTTTAGCATTTTTAGATTATTATTTGATTTTGTTGTGCATATGTATTTAATTTAAGATCGTTTTTGATGGTTTAAGACATTTCGGTGAGGCCGTTTTGACATGAAATATTCTTCAGCGTGAACTACATATCGGCATAAAAACTACTCATCATATTTATATACTCATAGAGTATATAAATAGTCATTTAGTTTTATAACTGGTGATATGTACAGATAAAGAATTCAGCTACCCTCTGACTGATAGTTTTGATCACTTCACAAAATTCCATTTGATTTATTTTGTAAAACCGCCAAATATTCCATATGAAAACAAAAATATTACTTATATATATAAGTATATATATATATATATTAAGTTAATTTTCTAATTAGCGTAATCGGTACAACTAAAGCCTCTGTGGAATGAGGGTGGCTGCGGAGTCAGTAACCGATGGAATCAAAAAAAAAACCATTCTACGCAACCCCTTAACATATCTGATTAGTGTCACATGATTTATCAGGACGTTTAGATAAGATCTGCTACACTACTCATATTATGTTCCCATAACAAGACTTATAAGAAATTTCGTAAAAATAATAAAATAGTGGCCAAATTACCGGTAACGTTTATATACTTTTTAAATCCGTATTTATATTTGTTGGATTTACATCGTCGTATTGTTCTGAACGTATCGATCATTTTATACTTCAAAATTTAAATCCTTTTAATGGGATTTTATATGATGAAATAAGAATGAGTTTCTTTTAAATTAACTTCCCCTCCCCCCTCCCACTTGATAACATTAAATTCCAAGTATTGACGGATCCATAATACCTAAAAATTATTTTATTAACAATATTACATTAATTTATATCTAATATGATGAACACTCTTTATGAAATCAATTAGGGTTGGTACGTAAAATAAATAGATTTACTGCATTATTTTATTGAAATTTAAATCGAATTACATAATATGAATGATGCGTCGATTTTTCATATATATATTAATAAACATTGATAACTCGATAAAATCGTTTACGAGAATCGAAAATGTTATCAAGCCGAATTATTTTCCTCGAACTAAAAATTATTTATGTCATTCGAGATTGATTACGTTTCGAAATGAAAATATTTCCTAATAACAGCCAAAAAAAATACATTTTACAAATTGCACACGGATTATTCGTTTCGGCTGGTAAAATGACAAAAGCCAATCGTGGATTTCGAAAAAAAAAAAATCCAATAAATTTCGTCGGTCATTAAAGACGACGTGACCGCGGCATCAATAATAATAAACTACACACACACACACACACACACACATACGCGCGCGCACATACCTGTGGCTGTTGTGTGACGGACGTGGTATTGTCTGTTGAGATGAGATGATGCTGCTGTCCGTCGTCCGACGCATTATTAGAGGCGGCAGCCGCAGCGGCGGGGGTAGCAGTGGCTGCGGTCAGGCTTTTGCCGATCAGGAGGTACAGGAAAAAGCACAACGGCCCGAACAGGGATGACGGCACTGACGGTGACGATGACGGCCTTACGTGCCGCGTCGCCGACGGTCGCATTATGCACCGCTGTGCGACTGTTTGTGGCGGCGGAGTTGTCGGCCGACGACGAGCGGGTGTTTGTTGTACGTGTGTTGCGTACGAGAGAGGTTAATGACTGACGACGACTGGATACCGCACGGAGCCGCAGCGTGTACACGTACTGTGCAGAGGGTGATCCGCCTCCGCGCGCCACCGACACGACAAGGAGCAGATATCACGTGATTTGGCGAAAAATCATTGTCGTCGTGACAAGTGAACCGTCAAACAATAGCGGACGCGTAGTAATAAAGTGATTATTACAAACGTTTCCACAAAATCGTTTTTTTCCCCATAGCCGCCGCCGTCGCCGTCTGCGGATTTCGTTTTGTCATTTATTTCATTAACACCTGTACATCATATTATATATATATATATAAACATAAAACATTTATGTTTTAAATTAGTCAGGTACTTGCATGGTGTTTACACACAAACACACACATATATTATACATATATATATATACACACACACACACACACACACACACACACCTACGCGACAGAATTCAGGTATACTGCACGCTCACACGTGGTGTAATACACGCTAGGGAGACGAATGTATTTTGGACCTGCTGCTGCTGCTGCTGCTGCTACTGCGGATACGTATTGTTACGAACTGCAGGAAGCCGCGGAGAGCCGGGCCACGACGAGCGATGATCTCGGTCCGCCGACGACGGCACCGTTAATGGGTCCGGTTATTTGGCAAATAATTTCCGAAATCGACTCGTTACGGCCAAGTGTATTTGTAGGCGTGGTGACGGGGGCGGTGCACGCGATATAATGCGATCGAGACACACACACACACACACACACACACACGCACACGCACGCAGCGTTTACACGGGACATTACAGTGAAAACTCGGCAAAGCCCTGGTCGCAAACAAGCGTGTGGCATTGATTCCGGCAATCACACGCCCGCGCCCGGACAGCACGTACGAATTGGACCTGCCGCGAATTAGGCCGGTTTTGTGCGAATAGCGGCCGGCGGCGACGGGCGCGCGATCGCGCACGCGCGGCACGGGTTTAATGGAAGGAAGGATAAAAAAACGAAAAAAGAATGCGCCAAAAAAAAAAAAAAACCAAACGTAAAAAAAAGGAAGACAAAAAAACGGCCGCCGCGTGCGCGAGAAGCGACGGGGAAAAAAATACAACACAGACCCATTCGAATCGGCGGCGTCCGTGATAATTAATTTTCCGCCGAAATCTCCTGTGCGCGCCCGCGTACATATTATATATACATCATACCCTGCTGACACACATCGGCGTTCTTGCCGAATCACCGCTCGTTTACTTTTACCCGCGTACACAACGATTTCCAACCGAATTTATTATTATTTTCATTTTTTTTTTCCTTTTTTCGTTTTTTGTTTTGCTTCTTCTTCGGATTTTCCACTTCTTTTCCCCGTACGCGCGCCGCGACATTATTACTTCATTGATTCGCTCTCTCTCTCTCTCTCTCTCGCTCTCTCTGCCTATATCTCTCTCTGTCTCTCTCTTTTCTCTCTCGAAGAACGCGAACACGAGTGGACAAGCGCGTGCTCGGACACACAAACGCGATCGCGTTTCCACCGTCCACCGCCGCCCGATAATCGGTTTCGTTACACGGCCGTATAAAAACTACCCGCGCACCACCGGACCGGTCCAGTTTGTGGGTTTATTCCGTCTGGACAACAGATAATATTATTATTATTTATTATTATTATTATTATTGGTATTGGTCCGCGCGGACGAGTGACGCGTTTCGTTCTGTTCGTATAGTAGTTGTAAGTTGTTCGATCCGTAATCGCGGCCGCGGTGGTGTACACGTTGTATCGGCGTTTTTCCCGGGAGGCGACAATCAGCACCGCGCGGATCCGGTGTGTGCGTGTGTGTGAAAATCGCACCACCACATGCGCGTGACGACGGCCGCGTGCGGGCGGCGCGGACGTGGCGGCGACGGCGGAGGTGCAACCATCGTGGCCGCCCTGTGCGCCATGTGTCTGCTGGAAGCGTGCTGTTCCGTGGTTCACGGCCACGACGAACCGACGCGACAGCCTGCGGCCATGGCCACGGCGGCGGCGGCGGCAGATGCGACGCAGCAACAAGTTCACCGGACGCACGACGACGCGGCCAACACGGAACTCCTGAAACAGGTAAAAACGATCGACCACGAGGGGCCCGGCTCGAGGGCTCGAGGGCGACATGGGCGAGAAAAGATCACCCCACGAACGGACAGTTAGCTTCACGGATTTGGGAGCCCTTGCTCTGATATACTTACGCGTGATAAGTTTCAGAAAAGTATAAAGCTTTTCGTTTTTTTTTTTTTGCTCATCGAACTATCATCTGATAGACACTTTTAACGAAAGAAATTGTCCCCGGGGGCGTTATAACGGTTCTTAAAATAAGCCCTGAACTGGGGCGAAATTTTCGATTTTCATTATAACACTTACGAAAGGTGACAAAACGTCTTCTTGGACACCGCGTTTAAAACCTCAAGCAGGTTAGCGGTTTTTTATCTCATTTTTTGACTTCTCACGAAGCCCTCAAAAAAGTGATTTTTAATGTTGGAGTTTTGGAAAAATAAGGCGTTTCGATTCGAATATCGAAACAAACACCTTGCCTAATCAGTAGTATCCTCCCTCTTTTCCCCTTACATCAATGTTCGTCCGGTTAAATCCGCTTTTAATTTCCACACATTCTGTGGAGATTCAATCACATTTACGCTTAAAATAGTATTTCTGTTTAGAAACTAAATATCACGAAATAAATTATCTTTGTTATTGTTTTTATTATTGTAGTACCTATAAAATGTATCATTATTCATTAATAACCTCAAAATCGAATCTTTCTAAAATTCGTACTTAAATCATTATTATTTTGGTTTATTTCAATCGTATTACATAATTTCAAAATACAATAATTATCATTCAAAATTTGAATGTTTTCCCTCAAATATTTTTTTTTCGTATTCTAAATAAATAAATGACAATCATGGCGCAACACAATAAATTATTGTATTATAAAATATCGAATTGATTTAAATACAATTTACAATAACAATTGATCACGAATTTTTACTTTTGTTCATACGCTCAATTGTTTTCTCGTTTTCTTTATAGTGTGACATAGTTGGTATTTAAACAATCCACTACGATTCGATCGAAATCGGAGTTTTAATTATTCGAAACCTGAAAAACACTTCACCACGTATTTCCCGTCACAGGAAAGGGGATCTAGAATAATAATTTGTTTTTTCCTCCTCGGTCACGGTATCACGCTCGTGTACCATACAGTTTTTTCAGACCTTTCAGCACGCTCACTGTTATCACCACTATTATAATTACTTCGCCCACGCGTAAATAGCGACTTTCTACAAAACGGTCGAGACGTCGACGAGACAACCGATTTTCAATAACAATAACCTTACGTGTGCGCGGATACTTCGGACGACGGGAAAAAAAAATCTAACAATTACGCACTTTTTAGTACCTAAAATGGTTCTCAACCTAGTTGTATCTACGACCCCCTTGATTATTTTCAAAATATCTCGCAACTCTCAACCCCCTATAAACACAAGAGTTTCTTCATAAACAAATTTTGTGATTTTAAAGAATATGGTAAATCTATCACAAAATGCCTTAAATTTTCAATAATTTCGCTACGATCCTATTCTAACGTTTACATACATCTAATTCACACAAAATAGAAGTTATCGGGGAATTCATGGCACTCTTGTTCAATATGACAAACGAAACCATTTGAGAAATATCAAACTATTTGTTTTAGAAACAATTTTAATTAAAACAGAATTTAATCGAGAAATCGTATTTTTATATGTTTGTAAAATAATAATGAGAACACATTGTCGTTAACGTTTTCCAGAAAAATAATTGTAAACCGCTAAAAATAGCCGATCTCTCGTTGATTAACGTTAGTACAATACAGTTCTAATTTATATTTAGTAAAATGAGTAAAATAAATAACACATATTATTATTAGTTCACTGCATACCTATTAATATTTTCTAATTAATATGACGTGTGTACTCGCATTATAATCAAATAATTGATGAGAGCCAGTGCCACAGATATTTAGACTCTTTTAAACCTAAGACAAACAAATCAGCCCTACTCTTTTATGTCACTCGGTATTTAAAAACCTTTTTTTTTTTAAATCTCACTTATCAAATATTTCGACCGAAAAATCTCTCGAGGGTGGCAAAACATAATAATTCCCAATCCCCTACGCGTGTTTATACTCTTGAGCCGGGTCTAATTACCACGTGTTTGCGTGTACGCATGTGTATTTGTTGTGCAACAGGTATTGATGAAAAAATGTATGCACCGGTACACGATGACTTGCCTGAAACTGGACCTTGTCCGATTTATCGATCGACTGGGCACGACGCGCGCTTATCAGCTGGTGCCGGGCATATCTCTGGTACGGTCGGTCGACGGTAACCACACGGCAACCGGTAACCATAACCAGCAGCAGCAGCAGCAGCAGCAGCCGGGGAACAGTATACCCGCGGCCGTGGTCAGGTCGCTAGTCCGGAGCAACGAGTCCGCCGACGAACTGAACGGATATCTGATGGAAAAAGTGGACGCGTACCTCAACTCGCTGTCCATCAGCGTCAAGCTGATCGACACGTCCGTCGTGGAGAACGTGCGCAAGATGGGCAGTAAAATGCTCTCCAGCATATTGCCCACCAATTTGCTGACGACCGGTAATTTTTATTATAGTAATATCACCAAGCGTACGTTATACGTACCCTGCGGTGCTTATTCTGACAGCCCGTAGAACTCAAACATTGGGCAGTAGGAAATGACTAAAGAGCAGTTAGCTCCACAAACTAATGGGAGAGGGGGTACCTTACAGTAATAAACAGTTACAGTTATGATCAAATATTTAATTTAATGTAAAGGCATACAGTTTTTCCATGTATAAGTTCAAAAAATCCAAATTCAAAAATATTTATTTTCTGCAGATATATTGGAGGTTTACGGTTTACATAAAATATGCTGTATATATAAAAATAAAAAGGACGTACTTCGTATAGGATGGGTTACTCTAGTATATATGTTGTATTTTAAAGAAACAATCATTTCTCCATTAAAACGATTCTGAGTAGAGCTAGCTTTAGTTTATATAAGCCGTAAGGCAATTTTACTAAAAATAATAAAGTTTATTAATATGACAAAAAAAAAAAAAAATTTGTTTAGTTAGTAGAAACAAATCCTAAAAATGAGCTGTAAAAAGGTATAAATGTCCATTTAAAATAAAAATCGCTTAGATTCTCATTTTACAATCCTAACTTAGAACGTGTTGCAAAATATTTTGGTAAAGTAATCATTTCCTTGAAAAATATCCGTGTTCACTTTCAATAGTGAAATAATAATGACTGCCAATTACAATTTTATTCTTCGGTTTTCATTCATCATACGTTTAATCTTTAATATGATCCGATAAACATAGTTGAGTAAAAAACAAAATGGCATAAATCACGATTATTTTCCTTCAATTCAATCTATTTAAACGCAGACTTTTAGATTCTGAACAAAGTGAAGAAGCTAGTGTTTTTACAATGATGTTTATTTTTTTTTTTTTATTTTTTTTTTATTTTTTTAGATTCTGAACGAAGTGAAGAAGCTTATGATTTTACAATGATGTTTATTTTTTTTTTTTTTTTATTTTTTTTTCTCTTTCTGTGAACACTTTTTCGTATAGAAATACTTGACCGAAAGTTTTGATCAGTATCTCTATAGAACCGGAATCACACCCAGATGGTAC
>JAIPRM010000792.1:34803-47798 GCA_025469315.1 Stegophylla sp. TES_Ste_2020 | reverse complement strand
AATATTTATGAGTAATAGTAATAATATAAAACTACAAAACTTCTCATACAAACTAAAAAAGATCGATAGTGAATAGTAAAACATTTAGGATTTAAAACCTGAGAATAACCATCGGTAAACTATGTACCTACATATATTTATATTACATATACTTATAGCTATACTCTTTACCAAAATTGAGCCAATATAAAAAAGGCGCAATTTTAATAGTTTGCCAGAGGCGCAAGAGGAGCTTCCTACGCCACTGTACACACAAATACACAATATACTATCACACGCCCAAATTTATATTAAATATTCATATATTATACTTATATTTCAATAAAGATTAAAATATAATGGATAATGTAAAGTTTTTAAACTATTCATTGTATTTTTATAATAAGTACACTTAATTATTACGTAAAATAGTGTATGTTATGTGCTAAATATAAAGACTACCTATGTAAAGTAAAACGGTATGTTCATACATAGTAATATTATACAGTAGGTGGATATATTACTTAAATATAAAAACACTCAACAATGCCTATTATATTTTTCCCAATTCCTTGGTCTCAATTAGAACTACAGTGAAAGCTTTCTAAAATGAAACACAAAGGGTTCAAAGAAAATTTTGTTTTATTTATGTTTATTTATTTAAATACATGTAAAATTCAATTTTGGAACCATTTAAAATTTTGTTTTAAACAATGCTTCCGTGTTACACTTTTACCAAGGGTCTTTGACCAACTCTTAGACAAGTTTTACTGCATACATCAATAATCTATATAATTTAAATAGATACGACATTTACGATGTATTATCTAGTTAACGCATCATTCCTAATTGCAGTAGTGCACTGAATATCGTGTACTGCGAATTCTAACCCCTCCTTTGTGAGAAAATACTTTTGTTACACATTGTTATGAAAAATATACCTATTAGATAATAAAATAATATTTTCTATCTACAGAAACACTGGGCGAAATTTTCGAAACACTTTTATTACTAAAAAGCGTGCTAACATGCATAAAAAGAAAATGCGTTATTTTAAAACTTCAAAATGCATTTTTCGCACATTAAAAAATGTAATACAAAAATGTTTTTTGAATAAAACTATCCCACAAAAAAATCCTGGTTGTATCACTGCCTTAAAATTTTAATCGTATTTACAACACAACACAAATTATGGTCACCTGGCATGATTGTGATTGGTTCAAAAAAAAGTTTAAATTTTGTCTATAATTTATATATATATATATATTATGTATTAAATACATAATTTTGTTTTAATGAATTATTGAGGTACATATTATTATTAGATGTATGAACATTTGTAAAAAATTAGTATTCCCTTCCATTAACATGGCCAAATTACGCGCCATTGGTGTGCTATGAGCTTCGAAAAAGTAAAAAATAAAACTTAAATCCCATGCCAAAACCATCGGTCGAGTGTGAATAAACGAGTCAATTTTTTGTTGTTAAAACAACAAATGGAATGTTTACTTTTGTACTTTTTCGAGCTGTACCTAATATTCGTCACAAAAGTACCGGTAGTTTGAGGAGCATAATATGGAGGTGTCGAGATTAAATATCACTAAACCGTTATCGCACACAATGTAATTTAACAACGAAACGCGAAACAAATCTACGTACACACAATGTCTGGCGGGAAATCATTTCGTGACAATAGCACACTGGTCTCTATACACCCGAGACTTACCTATTATGAATAATTATGGAGTACATATTCTCCACACGTCTCGCTGAATCATACGGCCGATCATGCAAAGGTGTATTTTAGACGGTCGCCTTGTCGCCGACTCCACGTGAACGCCTTCATGTGCTGTACACAAATTGTAAATCAACTTTTATCGTGTAAACAATAGTCGTTTAATTGTTAATAGTGTTAATTTTTTCTAATCATTTCCGATTTTCCGTGTCGTACGTCGGTTTTAAATCTTCGGCTGAGTAAGATCTACTAATAACGCCCATCTGTAACACGTCGTGGAAGGTTCAATGTGTACTTAACAAATGGAAATAAAAATACGTAATTTCATAATAACAACAAATACCAATAAAATGTATTTTACTTGATTATTTGTACACCATTTGAGGACAAAATATGAGATTGAAGGTTTTCTGGTAGGAGCTCGGTTTCCGTCCTAAAAACAATAAGTTGATTATGCGTTACTTAATAATAAGGAAAATAAATCTGACATTATTTCAATAAAACATCATTTACACTGTATAAATACTTATAAAAAATTATTCATTGAGCTGGTTTTCATGAAAATTATACCACTAGTAGAAAAACACAAGAGGAATTTTTTAGTTTTGATTGTAAAAATAAATTATTATTTTATGAAAAAATAACCATTTTCCTACAAATTCTAACTTAAAAAGGTTTAAACGGTTATCAAAGCTAAAGTTGAATTACGATTTTTGAGATTTTTCAGGTTATTTAGACTTGTAAATGAGTGGTATTACTTTAAATATTAAACTAATAATATTAATACCTAACCTAATATATAGATAATACCTTACAAAACACAAGGTTATTCCAAAATTCTATATTCATTCCGAAAGTGGTCAGTTTTTTTTTTTTTTTTTTATTTTTCCAATAATGGATGAAAATTTTAACTTTCTAGTCCTATTAATTTCGATCTTATAGCGAAATTAATAAAATCGATTTTATAAAATCTCGTTCATGGAAAATTTTGCCATTTTTATAAAAAATATTAACAGGTTTTCCTCATTTTTGGAAAAAGTATAGAGGAATTTGAAAAATCACTTGTATTGTAAAGTACCATCTAGATGGTTTTTGATCGAAAAATACACTGCATGAAACTTTTAAACGAATATTTTTATACGAGAAGTGTATATAATTTTGTTTTATGTTTTATCTAGTGTCTTCGTCTCCCCTTCTAACATTTCTAGCTACGCCACTGTTTTATGTATTATGAGAGGAGAAAGGAGATAGGTCACTTACAGTACCTTTTTAAATTCTGAGCTAAGCAAAAAATATAATGAGGGAGTTTATATATTATTTTGTTATGTTTTTTCCAGTTACATTTGGTGAAATTTGTCCAGCATATCTATAGATAAGAAATTACTTCCTTTTGGTACTTAAGACAAATAATTTTTGGAAATTCATAATATTTTCTCCAAGCAATAAGAAAAACTACCCTAAATTAAATTAAAGACTGTAAATTACATGAAAAAATATATTTTCATCAACAATTCTATTTATTTTGTTATAGTTACAAAAATATTGACGCAAAAACTTTTTTCAAAGACATTTTTGTAAATTATGAACAATAGCGTAATATAAACGTATTTAATAACAACTTCAAAAATTTACACCATTTTCAAATAAAATATTAATTTAATAGTTTCGAAACCGTTATAAATACCTTGTTGTAAGCATTTTACTTTACTAAAAGATTCACATTATATTGAGAATAAAAATAAAAAAAATCCCACGCCACTGACTCAATATATTTCTATAAAATATGAAATTTTAACAGAAAAATAATTTTCGGATACAAGAGAAAACAAAGTTAGTAAAATTAGATATTATTTTAATTAACAGCAAGACACTTATCTAGTTGGATATTGTAGTTAATAGGTGCCTTCCCCCCAATCGAACATTCACGAAACGGATTGTCGTGAATTAATTAATAATTTATTTTATTTTTTAAATAAAAATCAAACGCCATACGATTCTCGAAAATTATTTTAACATGCTTTACGGCAATAATATTTAAAACCATCCTAGATACGTACACGTACACAGCGTACAGGTGTGTGACCGATAAAAAGAATAATACCACTATTATATTCACTGCAACGCTTAACGTTACCGGAATATTATTTAGTAAATTAACAATTTGTCATCGCAAATATGTCGCGTGAATAACAACACACGATCCACGAGTAAATCGATGTGTAATAGTCATAGTGTATGTTTATTTAATTATCCAAATAGAATACGAATAGACCAGATATTAATTTTTGAAACAGACTCTGCACTAATCACTGTAAGGTCGCAATTGTTGTTTGTCAATTTAAATTGTGCATACTATGGCTGGCGTTTCACCAGTGGTACAATTTTACCAATATAGACAATGCCACCGCATCAAGACCTTTTATTAGAGTAATAATTACTTAAGGTCTGTCAACTCCTTTCGATTCTGAATGGAGCGAAAAAGCTAGTGTTTTTAAAATGATGTATATTTTATTTTATTTTATTTCCTGTAAACACTTTTTCCTTTTTTTATATATTTAAATCAGTCAACGAATCGAAAATGTATAAGTATATATTATACGCATGGGCGAAATTAGAAATTCATCACATGGTATGCCCATACCCATAGAAGAAATTAAAGGGGCTTGGGAGTAAGCTCCCCTCTCAAAAAAAAAAACAATCCTCTTTAAAAACTTTTAAAAATTCCATAAGGTTAATGATTTTATGAGGACATCAACCAAATACAGATGTTCCCCAAAATGTTTACCCAGATTCCACCCATGTCCATACCTATGAATCCTCAATGTAGTTAAAAAAGGCTTCTTAGTATTATTTTTGGAGATATCTCCTATTTAAAATACATAATAATATTTATAATATTAAATAGTAAGTACTCGTTGTATAATATGTAAAAATAAATAAAAATTATTAACTTTTATTCAACTTTTATAAACTTTAACAATTCCAATTACCACTTTAATTTAATACAATAATTTCTAAAATATTTATATCCAAGAAATAACTTTCTCCTTAATTAACTAAGGAATATTCACACTTCAATTCTTTTATTTAAAATTACAATGTTTAAACAATTAACAAAGTAGTTAAAATGACTATTTACAAAGTTTTTTTACATCATAATTACCTATTACCGATATCACATAATTTTAATAACAATTGAATTCATATTTTCTGTTAATATTCATTGATATAAAATTTACTGTCGGAGATATCATGGATTAAAAATATTATCATGGTAAAAATAATATCAGCTTACAGCTTCTCTCTGGCAGACTGCTGACCTTAAATCAACTATTCTTATCACAATAATTTAAAATAACAATTTGTATTTATAAAATAATATATTAAAATTTTGAAATTATTTATACTTACTATTTTTAAGGCCGAATTTGCCTCTAGATGGTACATTAAGTAATTTTTCCAAATTCTCAACTATTTTCTATATTATAACAAAAAGACTCGGAAACTATCTTTTTCTAATCCAAACTTTATGAAAATTTAAACATAAATAGACAATAAAATGATATTTTGGTGCAAGAAAATTTTGAAACTGAAAAAAATCAGGTAATTTTTTTCCAGCACTTCTTAATTTCATCAATTTTTTTTTAGTAAAATTGTATTTTTTTTCCTTTTCTTTATTTATTGGATAAAAAACAGTTAAGTAAAACAAAGATAAGTAAAATAAAGTAAAGAAAAGATAAGTAAATTGAAGTAAAGTAAGGTAAAGTAAAACAAAGGTAAGTAAAGTGTAGACAAGAAAACCAAACATACTTGACACCATGGGTATTCTTCGTTTCACGGGTCAGATACTCTTGATGGGTGTGTTAAAAAGGACAAATATAATTGTTCTTTATATTATTAACATACGTCACTCAGAATCGTATTATTGAAGAAATTATTTATCATTTCTTTAAAATTCAACACACCCACCAAGAGTATCTGACCTGAAGAGCGAAGAATACCCATAGTGAGAAGTATGTTCTCCGGCTTTCTTGTCTATACATTACTTAACTTATCTTTACTTTACTTTACCTTTTTGTGTCTGATGCTCAATGTATAGATGACGATTAAACTTTAACCAACACTGATTTATACCGATATTAAATCATAATATGTAGCTTGTGCAATTTTCGTACCAGTTTTTCTGTACACTATTATATTTAATTTCCCCCGACTATTTTCAAACAAAAAAACATAATCTAAGGTCGTTAGAATAAATATGTTAAATATCAATAAACGCAAAACACACTTACCTACAATATTTCATTCAATATTCAACATGTCAAATTACAAAACTACTAACCGTCAGGGACGAATCGAAGGGGGTCATGAGGGAGGTGATACCTCCCTCTCCCTACTCGGTAATATTAAACTTTCTATTGGAAACATGATTAGACTTGGGTAAGGTTAGTCGATTAATTATATTTTCGGGCCATTTGTTCAATTTATAAGTCCTTAACAAAAAAAAAAAAAAAAAATTGATAGCAAATTTTAATTTAGTCCGTCTGAGATAAGTAAACAAAATACAAAAATTAAAATTTTTAAAAGTTAATACTCATAAAATATAAATAGGTATTTTGCTAAAAAATATTATCGCGATTATTTATATAAATAAATGTAAACATTCGTATATTTTGTATAATAAATTATTATTATATTTATTCTAATTAAGTTGGTGCAGAGAAATTTTAGAAAAGCCAATGACATAAAAACTTTGTCTTAAGAAATTTTAAATTTGTGTTATTTAACATCAATAAAAATAGAATAAATATATGTAAAATATAATAAAATCTTTGCTTTGAGAATTATAGAATTTTGGCCATGATAATTACACTATGTGATAATATTTTGACGTTTTATACACACCTGACGATGGCTTTTAGCCTAAACCAGAAGTGAACATAGTCAACACTTCATAACACTCAAAGGAAAAGTTTTTATTATATTTTACATATATTTATTTTATTTTTATTTTCACGTTATTTGATTGCACTAAATTCAAAAATCATTTTTATAAAAATACGTATGTATTAATTTATTTGTATAAATAATTGTAGTTTTATTTAGAGCAGAGTTCTAATTCAAATTCTGATCGATTTTTTGAACAAGTATTTTTATATGGAAAAGTGATTACAACAAAATAAAAATAAATTAATATTTTTATAAAACACTAACTTTTTCACTCCATTCAGAGTCTAAAATATATATTTAAAAAAAAAAATTGTCACTCCTCGTTAATTTTAGAATTAAGATCGCACGCGCATTAATTATAAAAATATCTAGTGGTACTCTGTTATAAAAAGGTTAAGAACCCCTGACTTAATGTTTCATCACATAAAATTATAACAATTATAATGCACATGAATTATGAAATGGGCATGGATTATTCTGTTTACAATTTTATTGTTAAACATATCTACTAAATACAAGACTGAAATCGTTTTATTGAAGAAATTATTTATTGTTTCTTTAAAATTCAACACACCCACCAAGAGTATCCCACTTGAGGGGTAAAGTACGTTGGCTTTATATAAATGTATTTATTTTTTCAGAGAGAAAGAGTCATCAAATATTACAGCCCCTCAGAAAATCAGAAATTTTGTTCTCACAGTGTTTTAAGATATTATTTTTTGCAAAATGTAAGGACACGATAAAAATTACCATAAATTGAGTTTTCACGAAATAATTTTTATTGTTTTATTTTTGTCGCACCCCCAAAAATAATAGTGTTTAGAACTTGGCATTAATTATTACTAACAATAGCTTTATATAGACTTGGCAACTAAATTTTCAAACAAATATTGACTGCTTTTAGGCTTAGATAATATAAAACTTTTTAAATGGGTATTGGACATACCTATGTCGCTTTTTGGAAGTTTTTCTCTCCTACAATATTACATTTTATACTAAATCAAAAAATCGAATTTTTTTTCAAAATTGTATAAATATTGGCTGGATAAATTATTTTATTAATGTAGGGATTTATTATACCCTTTACGTCCACTGATATTAATAATTATCATAAACAAATGGTTAATTAAATATATAAATAAAATAAAATAATTTTCAGATCACCAATAAGTAACGAAAAGTATTTTGATTTGCTATATTGTTCACTAATGTTAGTTTATTCATATCACCTGAATTTCACTTTTTTTGATTAAAATTTTGCTGAAAGGAGAAAAATATTAAATTTAAATTTTTTTAAATACAAAATATTCATCCTTGTAAAAAAAATAGATTTCAATACTCTGCTCAATCTAAAATTATTTTTGATTATTTGGCATATTCTTTGGCAACGCAAAAAGAATTTGTTTATTCAAATTTCTCACAATATAAATATATTTTACCTTGAGTTTCAAAGCACAAAAATACTTTTATAAAAATACGTAGAAAAAATGTTTAAATTTTAAAATTTAATTTGTTTTTAAATTTTGATGTTTTTTTTTTTTTTAAATGGTTACAAAAGTAGTTTAATTTGCTTTCGTGTTTAATTTGTTTTTCCACAAAAACTAAGAGCTACGTTCTTTTTTCCTACATAGGTTTTTTTCTATTATATATTCAAGCCTAGATTATCCAAAAATTGACAAAAAACGGTAAAAAACGGCATAACCAAAATTTTCGTAAATTTTATTTTTTATTTTTACATGACTTCCAAAATAATGGAGCTACAAAGTTGAAACTTTCACCAACTACTAAAAATAGTCACACGCACACCTCGTTTTATTTAATCACAGTAATTATTGTAAAAATAGGTATTAAAAACTTAAATCGAAAACAAAAATATAACAAATAAATATTTTTTTAATATAATAGTAATTTGTTTATTTTTTTAAACAGATACCTTTTTTTTTTTTTGCTTTTTTCCCCTTTCTTTTATTTCCCTTTGCTTTTTTTTATTTGCATTTTTCACTTCACCCATCGTGCGAAGTATGTCCAGCTTTTTTTTTCTTTTATCTTTCTGGAAACACTCTTTCGTATAGAAATACTTATCCAAAAGTTTCAATCAGTAACCCTATGGATCCGAAATCACACCCTGAAGATACTTTAGAGGTAATTTTTCAATACTTTTTTAAAGAACGCAAAAATTGACAAAATATGCAATTAACGTAATTTTCATAGAATGAAAATTAATTTCTAACATAACTTCAAAAATAATGTAGGTAGAAACTTGTAACTTTCACCAACTACTAAAATTTGTCACGAGAATACTTCATAAACATTTCAAAAATAATTGATCAATTTTGAGTTAAGTACAGTATTTTGAAAATTTCTCGTTTTTTTTTTTTTTTTAGTTTTTATGTAATAAAATTTTTAATTCTTGATGTTAAGACTTGAAAATTTAATATGATCTCACTCACATAATATATGTCTAACTGATCTGAAAAAATCTCAAACATCGTAAGTCAACTTTTTTCTCTATAACCGTTTGAATTTATAACTTTGACGAAAATCGTTAGTTTTACCTAAATTACATACTTTAACATACATAAAAGAAAATTGGTTCAACTGATCTTTTTTAAACTTAGAACATAAATGGATAATTTCATTGCAAATATTTTGGTGTAATAAAATTTCTCATGGACAAATAATTAAACATTTTACAAGAATTTTATTGAAAAAAAATCGGATAAAATACAGACAAAAATTATAATATACTTCTAGTTTACGAACACTCAAGGAGATTGATAATGTTTTATCGCCATCTTATTTTAAGTACTTTTCGACGCTAAGTACGACGGTGTGAACTAAAATTCGTGCGGATCAATAGTTTTTTGATTGAAGGATAGCACTGCAAAAAGTACTATTGCCATATTTATGAAAATCGATATTAGTATAAATTTTTGTAATGAATTAACTTTATTTTTAAATAATATAATCAAATAAAATTCACTAATCTTTTCAAATCTCCAGTAATACTCCGATACTATTAATTAATACCTAATAATAGCATAAATAGCATACTTTAAAGTAATCTATGCCTCTTTTTATTTATGGTAAATTATTTATAACATTTAATATTTCTATTATTTATTTCGTACTTTTTCCAATTTTTTTTCAATCAAAACCTTGTAAAATTTTCAACTATTCATCCGTAAAAAATTTTCTCTCACCAAAATATTAGCATTGTAATTTTCCATCTATGTACCAAGTTTTATAAAGATCGGCTGTACCAATTGTTTTTTATATGCGTTGAAGTGTGTAATTTTATGTAAAAATAATGAATTCTATCAAAATGCTAACTTTAAAAGGATATAAAAAAAAAATTGACTTTTTGATTTTTCAGATTTTTTTTCATTATTGATGATTAGACATACGAATATGAGTATGTTTATATAAAAAATTTCAGTTCTTAATGTCTATACATTAAAATTTTACAATGATGTTTATTTTTTTTTATTTTTTTTTTCTGTGTACAACTTTTCGTATAGAAATACTTGTCCAAAAGTTTTTAAAATTTTTTGTCTTGGCTTTCTTCAACACACTGAAACTCATGATGCATTACACGGCATTTGTAAACCCGAATCTGTTTTAATGAAAGTACGATGTTTTGACATCAATATTAGATAATTATCAAATTATTTGAAACTCTTTACTTTACCTCCTCTCCTCTCAATAATTTTATACTTCTGAAAGCAGTTTATTTGTAATCTAAAAACCGAGATATTCCATTTAAACATTACATGATTTTATTAATGGTTTGAATAATGATGTGAAAAAAGAATACAAACAAGTATAGTACTTTTTTTGTTTTAATAATTATATTAGATACAATTGATATAATATTGCGGTGTATAAATATAGACATGTATTCAAATATGTGATTTACTCTGATACCAAAAATTATTCTATGTCATTATATAGCCTATCACTTGTAAGTATATATATTTGATAATAATTAATATTAACATTATTAAAGATAGTACCATACAAAACTATTGCAACAAAATAATACATACTCAATCTCATTTCAAAACTCATTATTTGATAAATTGGTTTTTGTGTATAATTCAAGCTTACGGTATATGAAGAATAAAGTACTATAACACAACTCATAAATATTTTATAAAAAAAAAGTTTGTTCTCTGTAATCTCGAACAATTAATAAAAAATAATACAAATGTATTTTTTAAACTACTCAACACTTCATACAATATTTCCAATGTTAAGTTAGTAATGAAAATTACTTCTCTTATCTACAATAAAGCAAAAGAAACTTGATAGTGAATTAGATACAATTTTAAGCATCAAACATAATTTGTAATGAAATTACTTTATGAAGCTAGTTAAATACGTTTAGTAAAATATAAAAATATATAAGATAGTTACACTATTTTTTTTGTAAACTAAATTGTTACACTTATTTTGAAATCTTTTTGCTATTAAATTTAAATTTTTCAATGCCGTACAAATTGCAATAATTAATATATTATGTAAAAAAAAAAGTAATATTACTTTATTATTTCATTATATTAATTAAATTAGTGAAAAAAATATGCTTCTTTAACTTTCTACTGTTACTTGATTACATTTAAAGAGTTACTCATCCAACACTAAATTTCAATAAATGTATATAGTATATAATAAATTATATGGAATGCATAGGTTACATGAATAAAATATTTTATGCGAGTACCTGTCCAGTTAATGTATATAATGTAGTATAAAAGCTCGAAATGTACATGAAACCTATATATATATATATATATGTATATAAGTGGTGGAAACTAAAGCATAAAAATAAACAAATAAAATAATAACTAACCGTACAATTTAATGAGTAAATAAACGTAATAAAAACTTTGAAAATAATTTTAAACAAGATTGTTTGCTTGGTACACATACCTATATATGTATATATGTATAAATATATAATAAAATTCATATAATACATATAATAATAACACGAGAGATCATATATATTTTCTATTGTGAATTAATATCATAGTAGTTGACTATATTGAATGTATCAAGTTGTCCCGAAAAAACCGAGAACGTTTTCTTGCCAGACGGTGCATTTCGCTTGAATACTGAAACAACAAAACATAGTTTATTATTAATTAATATTATAACTAATCAATTTCAACGTTTGCCATCACACAATAATGACCAGGTTCATTGATATTATATCCAATGAATTTGATTTGGCAGAAAATCATCTATTTTGTCTTAAACATCTCGCCACAATATTAGTCAGTTAAAAATATTTTTAAATTATAAAGCATGTGGTACAGTGAAACCTCAATAAGTCGAAAAAAATTCCGTTCCCTTCCGAAAACCTCGATTACTCGAAAGAAAAACTATAGATAACTCGAACATTCTGTGTTCTGAATGCAAACGGATAATGAAGGATAATTATATATAAATTATAAATATTTGTCTAATCGGCTTGTGCGTCCCATAATTTTATGTTATCGTGTATATTGTGTTTATTATAGTACATATTAGAGAGCCCTTCTATGCTATGTTCTCTAGTAAGTACATATGTATTAACTAATCTTAGCACGCAACTGTATTTTTTATTTGGTTTTTATTGTATTTTTTTCGTGATAATTTTTTGTTATTTAATTAAGTAAACTATATATTCATATTTTTTTACATTATTTATAATAATTAAAAAAAACTTTAATACATACCTACAGACATTTTAAAAACTTTTAAAGTCGAATTTTTTTAATTAAAACCTTAAAAACTTGAAAACCTTAGTAAGACAAAACCTCGCTAAGTCAAAAAAATTGTATATCTCTTGAATTTCAAATTATCGAGGTTCCTTTATATTTAATATTTAGTTGTATAATAATAAACAAAATTACTGAACTTTGAATGATCGTAAATATACATGGGCCATAACAGTATAATAATAATTCATTTAACGGTTTTAAACTGGTATAGCAAAAGAAAATCAGATAAAACTGAGTTCTACAATAGAGCATAAATCTATAACAAAATATAATACAACTAATCAAAACAGTAAAATTCAACAATAATTTGTTTAATAATATAATATTAAAAAAAGCCGGACATACTTCGCACGACGGGTGGTATTCTCTTGACGAGCGTATTAAATTTTAAAGAAACAATAAATAATTTCTTCAGTAAAACGATTCTGAAGAAGGAAGTTAATAATAAAAAAAAAAAATTTAAAAATGTCCAAAAATTTTTTTCACATTTTCAAAATTTTCTTGCACCAAAATCTTTTTTATAGGATTTTCTATCTATGTTTAAATTTTCATAAAATTCG
>JAIPRM010000792.1:24345-34703 GCA_025469315.1 Stegophylla sp. TES_Ste_2020 | reverse complement strand
ATATCTTTAAACTTGATTTTTATTAATTAATTTATTTTATTTTTTTTTTTTTTTTGGGGGGGGGGGTAGTATGGACAGTATGTGGTACTTTGTTATAATAATAAATAATATCGTTAAAATTTAATGATAATTGTGTATTTGAGTGTGAGGAAAGGTAAGAAAATACGTAAGCCCCCCCCCAAAAAAAAAATCCTGAATGCGCGCCTGATAGGAGCAATGCCCCCCAAATCTAAAAAAAAACTGGGTGTAAACTATAGTATTTAAACCTTGAATTGCGTTGGTTTAATTTTGCGTACATAATATAAATACAATATGCTACATTATTACCTACATAATACTTTTATTCCAATTTATCCCTACATCAAGAAGACTCAATACGTGGCCGAGGTCAACTATGTCAGAGACAACTAACAAGATTAAGAAGTAAAGATTTTCTGTTTTTGTCTTTTACACAATACGTAACAAAGCAATTTAAATGCATCTTTTGTAATTACTTCCAATCAACTTAATCTAATAATAAGATAAAACTTCTAAAAACTGATTTGAACTTGTTATTATGTCAACTTGAAATTGATCGGGCCAGATTTTAATATTATTAATTCTAACTCCAAATAATTAACACTTATTTAAGTCGAATTTATTTAGATTAAGGAATTAAACTTAGAAAAGTGGTCTGAACGATCTCAGTTACACATAAAAAACAAATTCAAATCAGTTTTCAAAAGTCTATTTGTACTATTAAGTCGATCGGGTAGGATTGCCAAAAGATACATCTTAATTGCTACTCGCATATTACGTGCATGAAAGACAAAAACAAAAAATCGTCGCTTTCCTCTACTGGGACTTGCTCTTTTAAAATCCACTGTGATATTAACGCAAACATCACCAAAGTCATGAATAGGATTTAGAGTTATAAGTTTTTAGATTTTTCTACCCAAAAACTGAAAACCAAAAAAGCTTTTGATTAAAATTAAATTGTTAAAAAAAAGATTCCAAAAACAGAAACAAAATTTTCACATATTAAGAATTTTCTTTTGTCAAAATATTCTTCATATTTTTTCTATCTAGATTTAAATTTTTATAAAGTTAGGGTAATTTAAGTTAGGATAATTTTGAAAAATGGCCTCTGTAGAATACATCTAGAGCTAAATAATTATGGTTTAAAAGGTGAGTAGTCGAAACTTTTTGTAAATATTTCTATACTTAAAGTGCTAACAAAAAAAAACATCATTATAAAAACAAGCTCCGCTCCACTTATAATTGAAAAAAGATTATATAAATTGTTTATCAAGTGGAAATTTGAAATGAAAGTAGGAGTTTTGGTGGATTCAAAATGAGAATATTTGTCTTTTCTGCGCCACCAGAAATTGAGATTAAATTACACCACTGCATAAAATAGCCCATTTATTTTCGTTAATATATTTTAAGGTGGGAATTTTAAACACAGTTATCTATATAAATGAGCCTATTTCTACTTTTATTTTCATTGAAATCAGATCAGTTTTTAACAATAAGAATTTTAAAACAGCAAAATTGATCATGCTCACAAATAATGAAATGGACATAGATTATTCTGTTATTAAATTGTCAACCCTACTCAATATAAAACTAACAATTCTTTTTATGTGTAATTAATTGAAACTTCACTCAGAATCATTTTTAATCATTTAAAAAAAGGTTTATCACTTCTTAAAATTCAATACATGTGAGTATCCCAAACGAGGAACGAAGAATACCGTCCATGGTGCGAAAGTATGCTTGGCTTTTAGATTATTATACCATTAATCAGTGGTTCCCAATTGGTGGTCTGCGAACCCCCAGGGGTCCGTAGGTCAATGTTAGGGGGTCCGCGGCTGTGTTAGTCAGGATGAAACTTGCTGTTTTTATAGTTTTTTTTTTTTTTTTTTGAGAAAATGTGTATTCATAATATTGCAAAAAGGTGTGTCTATTAAAATAAATGATAAAGAGAAGGTATTTCTTGATTTTTGCGTGTTAAATTAAGTTGAAATAATACATGTATAGAAAGAAAGTAAGTTCTACAAGCACATTCGTAAAAAAGGGGTCCCTGATTGAATTTAAGTTTTAGCTAGGGGTCCTCGGTATAATTCTAATTGAGAACCACTGCCATTAACTATTATCCATTCAGGTTTTTTTCTTAATAAAAGGCAATAAGTATGTTCCTTATTTGCAAGAAACCCATCTTGTATGTTAGCCAACTTAACTGATCATTTCTTATTAAAAGTACTAATAAACTAGTCAATAACCACCACTGCAACAGTGACACATAGCAACACTTCTTAAGTAAAAATGAATAATTAGAATCCATAGCCAGATAAGTTTAATACTCAAATTTACTCTAGTATGCTGATGACAAAAGTAGAAAATGTAACCCTATCCTGTAGTTCTGTGTAATCAAAACCAAAGTGTTACGTATATATAGTGAAATTCTGAGTATTCTTATTCATAGTAAACAACTAAGAAGAACATTGAAGATAAAATTTTAGTTACTTAACTTATCCAAGACCGTATTCGAGAGGGGTCCATTGGGTCCGGACCTCCCCAAAATTTTTTTATACAACATTTTAAAATTATTTTTAACACAAATATACATAATATATTTCAAAGCAGTTGGTCAGGAGAAACTCTAATAATAATCTCCCTAATCATTAAATGATGCTAAAAAATGTTGTTATCTTTATATAAAATAGCAAATATTATTACTAAGCCCGGGTTTCAATACAAAATATATCTTAGACAATACTTTTCAAGAACATAATTCATTTCATATAACAATGACGTCAAAACTGAGACTTTTATTTTGTTTTATTTTTGCATTTTTTGATATTATTTCCTTTTTAAAGCATATTTTAGCATTTTTCAGTCATTTTATTTGTTTAATGCATATTTGAATAATATATAATTTTAAAATATAGTATTTGTACATAATAGGACTCAATAACTTAAATTTAAAAATCCAAAATATTATCCATTTTACTTTAGTGTTTTATTAATTGAGTTTTTCTAAAAAAATATCTACAAACTTTCTATAACTGTGATAATGTCTATATCAGTAGTTCTCAATCTTTTTTGGTAAACGGCATTCACGCACTCACACACTCACGCACTTGACAACAACAACCAATTTGGTAACCATAATCTGACATTATTCATCGCTACGTGGCAAGACATCCAGCTGAGTTAAAACTATACACTGTACACTTTTCCTACACATGTATTATCTAATCTGCGCAATTAATTGACATTTTATAGTCACAGTTTTATCGATTGGAGTACTAATTTGAATGATTAACAGTGTACTAGGATGTTGGTATAAGAAAATAGAAGAGAACTTGTAAAATAAACTAAATACACATGCATAGTTATCATAACAAATATTATTGATTGAATAAACGTTAAACTCGCCAACAGTGTGTGCACAAAATTTACAAAAATATAATGATTATAATCACAAATATAAGACATTTCTCACAGCACACCGGTTGAGAATCACTGATCTATATCTTATTTTTATTTGATGACCAGGACTTTAGAAATGGATATTTAACACAATCTTAAATGTATATTTTGGCATGTTTAGAATGAACAATAGTCTCTCAATTTATCAATCAAATACAGCCCCTCAGTCAACACCATCGTCATCAATCACAAGTCAATTTTTCAATTTTCAGTTTTTTTTTTTTTCATTTTATAACAAAATTTATATTACAAACTTCTTAATGAAATAATAAATAAAAAAAAAAATTTATATATATATATAGGTCGTAGGACATTTTTAAGCGCATTTTCACAGTAAAATGACTTTTAAAGAACATTTTTTGACAGTTTTTTTAGAGCACTTTTTGAAGTGCATTTAAATCTGGACCTTAATTATTACAATTATTATTAGTATAAAACTACAATAAATGTATTTTTATGAAAGCATCATAGCTATAATTCTTTTTTCAGTTATAGTTTTTCTAATTGAAAACATTCCAGATGAGTACTCACGCATTTTTCAGGTAGAAACTTTTGTTAGTGCAGTGTTATACAGAGGTAATTTTTTTAAATTCTCGATAGTTTTACCGAAAATAAGGAACAACTACAGAAAATCTGAGCAAAAATGATAAAATATGCTGTGAACTAGATTTTTAGACTTAACTCTAAAAATAATACCTACTGAGAAAATTAAAACTATAAGGTTAAATAAAGAAGAACAGGATTTTAGAAATATCATGATTTTACCTAAAGAAAATGTTTTATTAAGAGTTTAAAATATGCTTACACACATATTTTTTTTTCTTATTATGTTGCTTTATTTTTCATGTTTTATAATCTTAACAGCATTAAAAATTAAATGGCACAAGGTGCCAATGCCGTTACTGTGGCAGGGAAGGGGAGGGAGGTCCAGAGGTCCAGATCCGATAAAATTTAGAAAAATTGACAAAAACCCAATAAAAATATATAATTCAACGAGCAAAAGAAAATATAAAATTTAATCTTTTTGAATTATCACCAATTTTTATTCTGACCTTAATCTTATCCATAATCCATTACTTTCAATGTGAAAGAAATATGAAAGATATACAGCAGAATAACCAATTTAATCATATTCACAACTTACCAACCAATGACTAGTAAACTGAAGAAAAATAAATTTACATTAATCAATTTTATCAATCATTTCATTAAATCAAACGTATTTATATATAATTGTTTATTTAGTGTAATTTATATGATTTAATTACATTAAAAATTTAGAAACAATATGCTTTATACGACAAGTTGACTCTATAATGGCATGTGGTTAAAGCAGTGTTTTGTTTTGTAAAGCGCTTTGTTCACTAAGGGCAATTAATAATAAATAAAATTAAGTACCATTCTCCTTTATTTGATATGTATTGAATAATGTTCGATCTTATTAGGCGAAGGTTCATAAGTTTGAATATAATTAATTTTTAATTCTAATCTTATTTAATCAGATTAATGAATAAAATTTACTCATAGAATTCAGTTCAATGAAAAACAATATTTTGATATTGCAATTTATGAGAAATTATTGATATTTAAAATTATTAGTTTATTTCAAAATTAAAATTCCAACAAAATAATTTAACAATACATCAAAAATGCACTTAATTCTAAGGAGAAAAATAGGTAACAAAAATCATGCAACAAATTGTATAACATTCTTTGTAACTAGGTACTCAAAAATATTAATTTAAAATCTTTTTAATTTGTATTCAAGTGTTTTATTATTTTCATTAAATCAGCAATAAAATAACTACAAACATTTATTAGTAATAAAGCAGGATTAATATATATCTATATTATTTATATCAAATAAAATAATGAAATAGCATGAATATATTGTATTTATATTATAAAGAATAAAGTGTAATACATAATTGTGTGGTAAATAAATAATGCATGCAAACAAAATGTCATTTAGCAATAAATACATAAATGTTTATCAATAACTCAGGTCTAACAATATCAATAAAAATCATATTAAATTTTAAAAGCTTAACTAATGAAAAAAATGGAATAATTTTTTATTAAACTAAAAGCTTCATGCAACTGTTTAAATCAATTAAAAATAGTTAAATAATCAGAAATAACTTTAATGCACATGCATATATTAAAATATTAAAACAGCTGTTAATTATAAAGATAAAATATTTATGTGTTACATTTATAAAAAACAAATATTTTTTTTCTTTTTTTACACACCTCCAGAAACAATTTTTTCAAGCTTGTAAGTTGGAAAATCTTTACAATCATTGGCAATATACATGCCATAATCATTGAGATTCTCAATAGCTGGTTTAATCACACGCATATTGTGCATTACGCTTTTGGTGTCGACGGTATAATAACCTGTTAACATTACAAATCACAATATTTAAACCACATGCATAGATTATAACATAGAACAGTGGGTTTCAAATTTCCCCACGAAAATCTATTGCAACCCACATAGTACATTTAAGGATAAAAAAGTAGTTAAAAAAAAAAACAAAATTAATTTATAAGTAATGAAATATTGAGATTTTGCTTACTAGATAGTAAATAAATGTAAGTATGATATTCTATCAACACTACTGGGAACATTACTAATATTATTCGAACACATAAATAAATACTTACCGGTAGTCATTTTGGTTAACAAATCAAATAGACCGGTAGGAGGTTCTACTGCACTGCGGTCCAAAGGCATAACAAAACATTGCTTTCCTTCAATATCTATGATAGCAGTAGCATTCTGAAACAAATATATAATAGTTAAGTCTAATAGCAATTTAATTCAAACTAATATAATTCTAAAAAACATACCGAACTAAAATCATGAATAAAACGTGCACCATTATTAATTGGTGAGGTGGGCTCAATCTTCTCATAGCTATCATCTTTAAGACCAAGTTCAAAATCTCCTTTGAAATCAGGATAGTTATTTTCGGCTTTATCCCCAACCATATCATGTGTCAATTTTTCCAATTGCAAAGCAAAGTTCTATGTATATATATATATAAAAAAAAAAAAAAAAGTATTAGGTATAGTAATTTTTTAAAAGTCGATAGTGGTGGATATTTTTCAATTTAAAAATAATAACCATTCCAAATTTAACTTTTAATATTATTTTGTTAGTTATCAAATTTTATTAAAATTTAAAAATAAAAGATCTAAAATTTAAATGGTCAAATTTCTTTAAGAGAAATTTAATATTATTAATTTTTTTAGGATCTATATAAATCTAAATAAATCTAAATATTATAAGATTTAAGTAGGTAGTAAATACCTATACTCTAATGATCATATATAATTTTTTAAATTCTGACCGAAATGAAGAAGCTAGTGTTTTTACAATAATGTTTACTTTTTTTTTTATTTTTTTTTTCTGTATACACTTTTTTGATCTACTTGGCCAAAAATGTATACCAGTAACTTTTTGAAACTGGATTTTCTTCTGGTTGGAACTATCAATTGGTCATTTGTCATTTTTTGAATTTCTCAATTCTTCGTTTTTTTTTTTTTTTTTGGAAAAAACTACCCAAAATTTGATAAAAAAGACTAGGAAACCATCATTTTTTCATCCAAACTTTATGAAAAATTAAACATAGGTAGACAATAATATGAGAAACATTTTAGAGCAAGAAAATTTTGAAAATGTGAAAAAAGATTTTGGACATTTTTTGAACATTTTTTTTTTTATATTATCAACTTCCTTCGTTCAGAATCGTTTTACTGAAGAAATGATTTATCGTTTCTTTAAAATTTAATACGCCCGTCAAGAGAATACCACCCGTCGTGTGAAGTACACCCATCGTGCAAAGTATGTCTGGCTTTTTTTCCTTTATTTATTAGATAAAAAATAAATAAATAAAAAAAAGTAAAGTAAAATAAAGTTAAGTAAAGTAAAGTAAAGAAAAGAAAACCAAACATACATCGCACCACGAATATTCTTCGCTCTTCGGATCAGATACTATGTGTAATAAAAATGAAGACCATTATTGATTTTCATATTATTAACTTCTTTTGTTTAGAATCGTCTTATTGAAGAATGATTTATCGTTTCTTTAAAATTCTACAGGCCCACCAAAAGTATCTAATCCAAGAAGTGAAGAATATTTGTGATGCTTAGATGTCTGGCTTTCTTGCCTTTACTTTACTTTTTTTTATTTTGTACCTAATATTATACACAAATAAATTCACATGTACTAATGTGTTATCTAAAAAAATAACATCAAAATAAAATACTTATAGGTCGTTCATAATAAATATTACTTTTTATTTCATATTATCTACATTATTTTTATTATTATTATTACAATGAAAGAATGTATGTATTAATATATAATTAAATTTTGAACTATAATCCATTGAAACAAGGCATTTTTTTTCAGTTTGACAAAAAAAAAAAAAATCGCACTAAATGGTTTGTGGATTTAATTTTTTTTTCTTTTTTTATCATATCTACCTCTTATTTTAGAATATTCTACCTAATATGCTCCAATTTTACCTAGTTTTACATCTGAAGTGTAGAATATAATTTTTTGTTCCTTCTTGGTTTTAAACTATTTTTATTTATATTTTAAATGCATCAAAACTCAAAAATTCTTTTTGGGCCAGATTCATTATATTTAATACTATCAAAACTTGTTCTACTGCCAATCAAAACTGAAAGACACATCTTTTTGTGCTTATTACTTATTACAAAAACATTAACAGAAGCTAAAAATATCAATAATGTCCCAGAATTATCTATCCCATTTCTTAAATTTTCTATTAATATTCTATAAAGCTAAAACTGCTAAAAGAGTACAATATTACCAGAAATGTGCAATGTGACGTTGATCGAAAAATATCAACAATGTAATAAAAGTCAAGTCACAAGGACCAATGAGACTTAGAGTGTGTAGTAATAATATACTAAAATTAAATGTCAAAGGCAAATTTTATCATATTGCGTTGATAACATTGGAATGTTAACAATAGTGAAAACATCAACATATAGAAACTATCAGTGATTTTTCATGTGGTAACTAATTTTAAAAATAGAGAAAATATCATTTGAATAAAAGTTAAATACATGTAATAAAATAATATATATATGGCACTATCTACTGATTATACAGAAAATCACTTCATTTTAAATTGAAAGAAAACATTGTGACATATATGTCCCACTGGTTAAATAGAACATATTTTATTTATTTCCTTTTTAAATAAGTATAAAATGACAATAAACTTAAAAGTGCCATTGATCAGCAAAAGGTTAAGCAATAAATGTATATTAAAATAAATAAACAATTTACTTCTATTTTGTTGAAATCCGATGCATTATTTTCTTCCACTTCATTTGAATTCTGATCTGCAAAATTTAACTGTTCAGAAACCGGAACTACATCAGGAGTCTATAAATAAAAGTTAATAATATTACATTGATTAAAAAATATAATTTTAATCAAATGTATTGTAAATGTAAATGTATGTAAATATTTTTAGATTGTGAATGAAAAGAAGAAGCTAGTGTTTTTACAATGATATTTTTTTTTCTGTGAATACTTATACATAATACTTATATATTTATCCAAAAGTCTCAACCAGCAACTTTTTGAAACCGGATTTGCCTCTAGTTGATATTATAGAGAGGTCATATTTATAATTTTTCAATTCAATTTTTTTTTTTTTTTTTTGAGGGGAGGAGGAAGTACCCAAAATTGGACAAAAAAGGCTCAAAAATCATAATTTTTTAATCCAAACTTTATGAAAATTCAAACATAGATAAACAAAAATATGAGAAACATTTTGGCACAAGAAAATTTTTAAAATATGAAAAAAAATTCATCTTTTTCTAACACTTTTTTTCTCATTAATATTTTTTTTCCTTTTCTTTATTTATTAGATAAAAAAAAAAAAAAGTAAAATAAAATATAGCAAAGCAAAGATTAAGAAAGTAAAAAAGCAATGATAAGTTGTAAAGTAAAGCAAAGGAAAGTAAAGTATACACAAAAAAGCCAGACATGCTTCGCACCACAGGTATTCTTCACCTTCGGATCAGATACTTTAGATGGGTGTGTTGAAAATGATAATCATTATTGTTCTTTATATTACTAACTTCCTTAATTCAGAATCATACTATTGAAGAAATGATTAATCGTTTCTTTAAAATTCTACACACCACCAAAAGTATCTGACCCGAGAAACGAAGAATATCCGTGGTTCAAAGTATGTCTAGCTTTTTTCTTATGAAAATAAAATTGGTTCTTAAAACAATTTTTAACAATGAAATGGAAATAAAATAATATTTTGCTAAGCTTTAGTACTGAAAATTACTGAGATATGCAATAAGATGACTTAAAAATCTTAAAATATATACTAATACTACATATAAATAAATTAGCAACAACAAAAAAGTAATCTTTTTTTGGGGGTATTTTCATATATTCAATTGAAAATTACAACATAATGGAAATAGTTCTAATAGTTCTAATGTGAATTTTAATGATAATAATAATAAAATGTACTTTTAAGTAATGTATAATGACAATTTTTCTTAATGCTTTTTTGTTTCATATTATTTTACAGTTTTTTGTCTACATTTTAGATTCTGAATGAAGTGAAGAAGCTAGTGTTTTTACAATGATGTTAATTTTTTTTTTATTATTATTTTTATTTTTTTTTTGTGTGTACAACTTTTCGTATAGAAATACTTGTCCAAAAGTTTCGATCTATAACTTTTTGAAACCGGATTTGCCTCTAGATTGTACTTTAGAGAGGTCATTTTTTGAATTTCTCAATTCTTCAATTTTTTTTTGGAAAAAACTACCCAAAATTTGACAAAAACGACTCGGAAACCA
>JAIPRM010000792.1:0-16813 GCA_025469315.1 Stegophylla sp. TES_Ste_2020 | reverse complement strand
CTTCGTTCAGAATCGTTTTACTGAAGAAATGATTTATCGTTTCTTTAAAATTTAATACGCCCGTCAAGAGAATACCACCCGTCGTGCGAAGTACACCCATCGTGCGAAGTATGTCCGCTTTTTTTTCATTATTTTGTTATCAATAAAAACGTAAAATTTAGTCAATGTTTTAACCTGTGAATAGTTATTAATCGTGTTTAGAATGTTTAATATTATCTAAGAAATAATACACAAAACCAGAGGTACAAACTCTTTTAAAATAATTTATAGTTCTACAAAACCTTCTGACATGTACTTATTCTAGTTATCTATTTTTGAATTCTTACTTTAACTTATTATTAAAATAATATCTAAACATAATAAATGAATTTAGGCTAGTAGAAATTTTTAAATTTGATAACTAATGGAAAATATTGCAGGTATAAAAATGTATCTTGAAGCCTGGAAGTATACCTAATAGACATAATTTGTGTGCACGATAAAGTTTTACTTTTCAATCACTTTTTTTTTTATTGATTTAAATAAAGTTATTGATGAATCTAATAATATACCTAGGCAATAGAAGAATGTCTTTATAAAAATTCTGACTATTGTTTCAAAATTAAAAATTTTATAGGTAATTATAAGATATGTCTTTATAAGAATTTGGTATGTTATTATTATTATTATTTTATTAAATATGTAAGAATATTTAATATGTGTTTCAACATTAAATAGTAATCCATGTAAAATTTAGGTGTCTTAATTGTATTTATAGATATATTGGATGATTACATAGGGAAAGGTTCGAGGGGACTTTCTCTTTTTCCCCTACAAAATTTAAAAGAAAGATCTTAAGACTTTTGGGTACTAATGTAGCATGCGATCTATCGCTCTGATCGGCTCTATATTTAAAATTAGCAATTTCAAAATGCTTTTTTCAGGATTCTTTTTAGTATTTTTTTAATATCTTACTCCAATACATACGTAATTCTACTCCAATATCCGGTCAATAAATGTAGGATGGTTCACCGGGAGTTTGGTTGACACCTCCGCCTCACTTTGCACATCAAAAACATCCCACAAATTGCTATGCAATATGGGGAAATTTCGGCTTGATAATTAACTTGCAGTGCAAAGTAGGCAATTTAATAACTGGGCGATTTGATCTTGCCACTTCGCACAGGAAGTCAATTATCAAGCCAAAATGTTCTCACGTCGTACATCAAGCCGAGGGGTATTTTCGATCTGCGGCGTGAAACGGCAAATACCAAATATCCGGCAAACTAGCCTACGCTTGTGGACAGCATAACCGAGTAGAATTATGTATGTATACCGAATACCGAAATACAAATCACGTTCACCAAAAACAAGCTGATAGATTGCATGCTACACTAGCACAGACTTTTAAAATATAATTTGCGAGTGTAGCAAGTAGCTTTGGTTTTTGTATAATAGTGGTTCTCAACTGATAGGAAATTCCCTTTAGGGGGGAATTAAGATACTGCACAGAAAGGAATTATGTGATGATAAAATAACTAAAATCTTTTTATACATTTTGTTAGAAAAATTAATTTTAAATCAACTACAATTATATAATTAATTTAAATTTTATATTATTATTTCTGCTTCTATATTTAATAATATCTTCTTATTTATTTTATTTATTTATTAATATAAACGGACGTAAGTCTTATACAATATTATAAATGCAAACATGGTAATAATAATATATGGTATGTGAACCCTCATAAAAAATTAAAAACTAACATACATAATAAAATTATTAAGTTATATAAGTAGACAAAGAAAATTTAAAAGGTAAATAACAACAAAGAAAGATATAAAAAAATAATAATAAATGAGACGTACTAAACAAAATCAAAAGTAATAGAATTTAACATTAACATGTTAGAGGGACTGTTCATCACATAGTTAGTTTTGTAAAGAATGGGATAGAATAAATCACAATTTCTTGTGTTAAGGAAGTTTATTTTTAAACAAATAAGGAAAAGAAGTTCTTCATAATCGATATGTCCTAAAAGTAAATTATGCAACAAAATTTGATAATAATAAAGTGCTTCTATTTTTAAACGGAGAAAGATTGATACATTTTAATACTGAATCGTAAGAACCATGAGGAGGCATGTAAATATTAAAGTTGAAGGAAATGAATTGTAGAAAATTATTCTGAACTGATTCGATCGCTTCAATTTGCTTTGAAGTATTATTAATCCAAATTAATAGACAATATTCCAAATTAGAGCGAACAAGAGCACAGGATAAAACTTTTAGAGATTGAGGATCTCTGAATGATCCACAAGTATGTTTAATAAAACCTAGATTGCACACTGCCTTATTTTTTATCATTTCAGTATGGGCTGAAAAATTTAATTTTGAATCAAAGATGTGTAATTTTTTTTTATTGGCCATACAAATAAATTGTACAAAATAACTATAAGTATATATTTATTTATACAACTAATGCATTTTTATTTTCATCATTTCATAAATTAGATATTAGTCAACCTAATAATTTATAATGTTAGGTATAAAGGGATGCGAATGACTTACAAACTGATATAAATGACATTCATTCTTGGTGCTCAGCTAATAGGCTGTCATTAAATATTGACAAATGCAAATTTATGTGCTTTTGTTTAATCAAAAATTGTATTAATCATACTTACTCTATTTCCAACTCAAATATAGAACTTCTGGCTAATTTTAAGGACCTAGTACACCTAGTACACCTAGATGTACACCTAGATGTACTAGGTGTACACCTAGATATAAATAGAAATTTTAAGAAAAATAAAAATCCTATTATTAATTTTAAAAATGGTTCATAAGAAAAATAACATTACAATAATTTACAAACAAGATAATTTTCCTGTATGTGTACCTTCTACTTTCAATTGTTGTGTAATCATGATATTTTTCTATTAAAATAATTTTGGCTGTATAATATCATTCCCACATTTAAAACATAGGAAGTTTAACTGTGTCTTGACGTGGAGTTTTTTAGTTAACTACCTACCTACATTTTATCACCTCAAAATCTGTGATTGAAAAACAGTATATCAATTAATTTTCAAAAAAAAAAAAATATATATAATCCAATAAGATGATTAAACTTTTTTTTTTGCATAGGAAATATTATCTTCTTTCATAATCTGAAACAATATTGTATCTGTAATTAGAACAGAATCTCAACCTAGTGGCTCACACTCAATTCTAAATGGATGGGTCAAAATGAATTCAACATACAAACTACAAGGGCACTTATCCACCTCATAACAGCATTTTTTTTATAAGGAAATATTATTATAAACTGCTCAGTTAATAATTTATCGTATATTTTGAACTGCCTAATCACTCCCCTCCCAGAAAAAAAATTGGGTCAATCGACCCCATCGACACTGACTATACCCCATAGTGTGCGCTCGTGTGCACCATTGTGCTGTACCACAGAGCAAAAACGTATTTTATTTCATTAAAAATGGGTGTCTTAAATAATAATAATAGCAATAAACCATTGGAACTACCTAGGGAAACAAAAATTTTATGCTGATAAACTTATTAAAAATATTATATGGCACAGTATCACGTGAACAGCAGGCTGTGTGACACAAACAACAGTCTAAAGTCTGCATGCATGCAATTGCCAATTATTATAGACAGTTCTATTACAAAAAAAATAAAAAAAAAAATACAGTCATTTGGATAGGTAGTCGACAAACAATATGTCGTCTAATGAAAGTGCACAATGCTAATAGATTACCACTTGTTTGATGCAAAACAGTTTGGTGGCCGAGAGCAAAAAACAAGCAGTTTCGAAAAAAGACAAAAACATCATGAAACAGAATAGCGTATTTCTGTTTACACTTAAGGCAGACCTACCTATATTACGATACTAATAATTAAAGACTACATTAAATCTCATAGGACGATTTAGTCGACTGATAGGCAGGTGGAACTTTGACAACGTAGGAATCGTGCAATGGCCTTTATGATATTACGGTATTGTCCGTATCGGTAACTATTAATTAGGTACAGAGATAAACAATATATAAATATTTATAAATAATCCAATAGAATGCATACGAACGTTATGAAAATCAAAAATTCACAGATAAACCGAATAGAAGTAGTAACAATAAAGAAAATAAAACTTATGATTAAAATAGCAGGTGTGAAACGACACGTATGATGTAGCTACGTGCACATAGCCTTATAATTTTTGTTGTTATCGCGCGAATACAATATTGCTTGTTTGACCGAACCTCACGTTTACAACGAGCTATAACTACCAACAATAATTTGATGTAATTGCGAACCAAGAAATATGCTTAACTTAACTACGTGCGTAGATACCATAATAATAATAATAATAATAATAAAGTTATGATAATAAATAATAATAGGTACCCAATGAAAAAATAGGTAAAAAAAATACTGATAATTAAATATTATAAAATGATCGTGGGTTGAAAACGGAGGAGGGGATAAAAACAAACCAGGTGATAGTGCGGGAAGGAGTGAAAAGGTCAGGTAACTAGGAGGAAGGGGGAGGGACTCAGCAGCCCCGTCGTCGACACCGCAGCTTACCCGAATAGCCGAAGGGTCGATTTCAATGTTGGTCACCAACGGCACATTGTCCGCTTTCTTCTCGCCCGTCGTCATCGTGATCACAGTCATTTTAGCTTGCTTTTGATGTTATTTATGATGTTAAATGGACGAAAAATAAATTAATAAAATATGTCGGTATAACCAGAATAACAAACTATTGCGAATAATAATAATTGTGAATGTGAATTAACGATAAGGATAACACAAACGCAGAATGTATACTTTCTGTCGAGGTTAAAAGCTGTCTGGTCGCTGCTGTCGTCGCGCTATCGCTGTTTTGCGTTGCTGTGTTTGCACGGCGCACGCGCGCGCGCGTGCGTGTGTGTGTAGCTGATGCCCCTCCATCACGCCACCGCCACCTCAGTCTCATTGCGAAAACGAGTCGCATCACAGCCGCCGACGAAGGCACCGGATGGGAGGGATGGTGGTTGCGGAGACCGTTGAACGCGGAAATATTATCACACAATACGCTTTTTTTCCTCTCCATCGCCCTCTCCGAGTATACGAGCATACAAATATTATTATTTTAAAATAACCAACTGCGTAGTATCGGTACAACTTTAATGTTGTCACGGTAGTAGTTGTTGTGTACGCACACTGTAATAATAATAATAATAATAATAGTAATAATAATATAGTCTATTACACCGTCATCGTGTCACATCATAACGGTGACATCGTCATTGTACACTAATAATATTTTAAAATTGTCGTGGGTAATAATGAATAATAATAATAATTTATATAAATATGTTAAGGGAATAATATTTGGATTGGCACCCGTTAATCGTTACTATGAACGACGACGTGATTTGTGTATTGAACAAAAAACCGCTGCTCCGAGTTCTAGGACGAAGCGCGACAAGGCTACTTACTTTTTTGTATTACTATACTATGGAACGGAGTTCGTGGATAATTTTCGGAGAGGTGGTCGGCGATGTCAAACAGTAACCTTTTTTGCCATTTCCCGCCCCTCCCCTCCCCCCGACCGTGTTCATGATTGCTAACATAGCGTCCCCCCCTCGATTACCGGTGTGGCAGTATCCCACATCGCATGACTAATTGTACAACGTGGTCGTCGTGTGCACCGAAGCAATTGTGCTCATTCTCGTGCACTTTTTTCATACATAGTCGTACACCGCCTCCGTAATGAATTACGTATGCAAATGCGCATGAAGGACGCCGAGACACGGGTGATGGGACGAAACAAAGGATTCTGCGATCTAGTCGTATTTAGCTGTCACGGCGAGTGGCCAATGATGAGTGGGAATCGGAGAGGGGCGATTTTCGCTCCTGGTGGTCTCGTAATAATATTTATAACGGCCGGATTATTCAAAGAGTATACATACAGAAACTAATTAAAGGGTTTGCCACCAATAATGTAAGATTGATTTACAGATTACAGCCCCTACTGGTGGATCTAGTCGGCTCCAGATAAAAGTTTTAAAAAATTACTAATCATTATTTGCGTATTATTATATTTATTGTGTTTAGAATAAAATGTATTTTAGATTTAGTCAGTGGCACCGCACCGAACGGGTACTTCAGGTAGTTCAATTGAACTGTCATAAAACATGGGTGGGTGGGTACTCACCCACCCACCCAGAAAAGTACTAAATAGATGATTTTTGATGTAGAACTAATTAGTTATAAATTTATAATTAATAAAATAGTATAATTTATAACGTAAATATTATTATTAATAAAATATTTATTTATTTATGTTCAGTCAACAGTGACGTAAACATAATTAGCTGATTTCAATTTTGTTTAAATACGTAAGCTCCGTCGTACCCGGCGGTATGAATTATGAAGGCGTTTCGGCGTTTCGTGCCGACGCGCGTTCAATAACTGTACAGTTAAATCGCTAGTACCCAACGTAGACGTGACTGTGAAACGGACCTAGTTAAAATGAAATGAGAAATAATACTAAAATATTTATATTCAGTAGTGAAGCTTAGGTAGACAAATTTAAAATAAATGGAAAGCTCCATGTCTCATAAGCGTCGGTACTGAACAAAGTACAAAAATACACATATTGCAACCACATTACCCGTTATAAGTGCCTCACCTGAAAGGACTTTTTCGAAACTTAAAATTATAAAAAACTGACTACGTAGGACAATAACACAAAGCAAGATTGAAAATTTAGTGAGTATTTCATGTGAAAATATTTTGATAAGTAACTCCAATGAGTTAGATATAATTAATAAGTTTGAAAGTCATTATCGATCTTATTTTCTAAATAGTTGTAATGTGTAATTACTTAAAATAATTTTTTTATCTTTGTATGTATTTTAGATTTTGAACGAAATAAAGAAGCTTGTATTTTTACAATGATATTTTTTTTCTGTATACACTTTTTTGTATGGAAATACTTGTCCAAAAATTCCGAATTCGCCTCTAGTTAATTAGTACTTAACTACCCAAACCTTGACAAAAAAAGACTCGGAAACCATAATTTTTTAATCCAAACTTTATGGGAATTTAAACATAGATAGACAATAATATGAGGAACATTTTGGCGCAGAAAAAATTTTCAAAATGTGAAAAAAAGATTTTGGACATTTTTCTATAATTTTTTTTTCTCATTCCTTTTTTTAGATTCTGAACGAAGTGAAGAAGCTTATGTTTTTATAATGATGTTTATTTTTTTTTCTCTCTTTCTGAAAACACTTTTTCGTATAAAAATACTTGTCCAAAAGGTTTGATCAGTATCTCTATAGAACCGGAATCGTACCCAAATGGTACTTTAAAAAGGTCGTTTTTCCAATTTCTCAACACTTTTTCCAAAAACGGGGAAAAACTGTCGAAAATTTAACAAAAAACGGCAACATCTACAATTACCGCGATTTCAATAAAATTGTAAACTACTTTTTGATATAACTTCTAAAATAATGTAGCTAGGGACTTGAATTTTTCATCAACTACTAAAAATAGCTACGAAAACATTTCATAAAAATTTCAAAAATACTTGATCAATTTAGAGTTAAGAACAGCATTTTGAAAATTACGAAAATTTCTCATTTTTTGTTAGTTTTAATAAAATAAAGTATTTAATTTTCGATATCAACACTTGAAAATTTAATATGATCTCACTAGCATATATGTCTAATTGACCTGAAAATATCTCAAAAATGGTTAGTTAACTTTTTTTTTATAGGTACCTATTTGAAGTTAGAATTTCGACGAAATTCGTTAGTTTTACCTAATATTACGCACTTTAACGTACATATAAGAAAATTGGTCGAACCGATTGTTTTGAAATTTGATGCCTAAATAGAGAATTTTATTGAAAATATTTTGGTGCAATAAAATCTCTTATGGACGAATAATTAAACATTTTATAAGGGTTTGATTGAAAAAAAAATCGGAGAAAATACAGACAAATATTACGAAATATCTGTGATTATAAGCATTCAGTTACTAAAGGTTGATACTATTTTATTGCATCTTATGTATTTTTCGATGCTGAATACGATGGTGTGAATTAAAATCCACATGCAACAATAGTTTTCTAACTATTTTATTCTATTTTGAAAATTCAATATTTTCGGTTATTATACTAAATACCTACTATTTCACCTGCAAGGTGAAGTAATGTAGTATGGTGCAATAGTAACGCAATCAGCCTATCACGTGACAATACCGGAGTTCGATTCCAACCCGACTCTCCGAATTTTTCGCATTTTTTTTTTTCTTATATTAATAACTTCCTTCGTTCAGAATCGTTTTATTGAAGAAAAGATTTATCGTTTCTTTAAAATTTAATACACCCGTCAAGAGAATTCCACCCAACGTGCACAGAACCCCGATGAGCGAAGTACATACTTTTCCCACTTCTATATTTATTAGATAAAAATGTAAAATAAAGTAAAGTAATACTTAAGTAAAGTAAAGTAAGGTAAAGTATAGATCAGAAAGCCGGACAAATTTCGTACAACGGACATTCTTCAACTTTCAGGTCAGATACCTTAGTGGGTGAATTGAAAATGACAAACTATTATTGCACGTAGCAAGTAACCAAATGCTTAAAAATTATAATCTATAGATATTTCGTAATACCTGTGTGTATTTTATCCGAATTTTTTTTATTCAAACCCTTGTAAATGTTTAATTATTTATCTGTAAGAAATTTTATTGCACCAAAATATTCGCAATGAAATTCTCTATCTAAACATCAAATTTCAAAACAATCGGTTTGGCCAATTTTTTTTTATGTACGTTAAAGTGCGTGCTTTTAGGTAAAACTAACGAATTTCATCGAAATTCTAACTTCAAACAGGTATAAAAAAAAAAAAGGTCGACCAACGATTTTTGAGATTTTTTCTGGTCAACTAGACATGTATGTTAAAAAGCAATTTTAAATCTTACGAAAATTCTGGTGATTGCAAATTTTGCCGTTTTTTGTCAATATTTTGACAGCTTTTTCGCGTCTTTGAAAAAAATATTGAAAAATTTTAAAAATGACCTCTTTAAAGTACTAACTTGGTTCGATTTTGGATCTATAAAGTTACTGATCGAAATTTTTGGACAAGTATCTCTATACGAAAAAGTGTTCACAGAGGAAGAAAAAAAATAAATAAAAAATAAATATCATTGTAAAAACATAAGCTTCTTCACTTCGATCAGAATCGAAAATATATTTATTAGTATAAACTTATATACGGACGTATACCTGCGTATCGCAATTTTTCCAAAGGTATACGCTCTGATCGACAAATACAATATGAGTACATGCCGTATACCGATAACTCCCTCCTATACACCACTGCTTATTAGTTATTACGTACTATATAGACTATACATAATTTAAATTATCTCATAAATGATGGTTATCAAATCATTCTTATTTGAAGTCATTGTACCTAAGTAATATAATTGATTATTAATAGTATTATTTTTAATAATATATTAATAATCAATGGTAATATATAATATTAAATTCCAGACAACCTCCACGAAGCTGTAATATTGTATGTAAAATTAAGACTAGATACTTGTACCATGAATAATAATATATAATATATATATATATATTATAATATTAAATAAATAAAATTTAATAGAGCTTATTAGGAAATAAATAAAAAATATTATTCAGCTTATCTAGTAATAATAATTAATAACAATATATTGTATGCCATGTATTTATTGTCTGTGACAACCCCGTTGTCATCAAAGGTTAACAGTTGCAGTTTACATTTTTGCAGTGTACGAACTTTCACGACACGGGCAAAGCATGAAGTAGGTGGTGGTGGGGTTGGGCCAGTTGGGATGGGGGGGGTCCGTGATTGGTTCGATATAAAGCTGTTCGTGGCGCAGCGGTGCGTGGTGTCGGCAGCGGTAGCGGGGACAGTGACATGGAAAGGGTAATTAAGGCAGCCACGTCTAGCCACCGTGCGTCAACCGCTATCGTACCGCGAAGGCGGGAACCTCACCACGAAAAATCCTTTCTTGGTGCGCCAGTACATAGTAAGTAAATAGGTACGTAATTTACTGAAAATTTCAAATAAATCGGTTTTGTATAAATAAATTAGTTTTGGCTACACATTGACTCCACCCTTCATTTATATTTAAAGATATAAATATAAATATCGAAATCAAATTTACTACACATTTTAGATTCTGAACAAAGTGAAGGTGCTAAAGTTTTTACAATAATGCTTTTTTTTTCTTTTTTTCTGTCAAAACTTTTTCGCATAAAAACACTTGTCCAAAAGTCTTAACCAGCAATTTTTTAAGACCGGATTTTCCTCTAGATTGTACTGTAAATAAGCCAATTTTCGAATTTCTCAATTTCTTTTTTTTTTTTTTTGAGGGAAACCATCACATTTTAATCCAAACTTAAAGAAAATTTAAACACAGATAGACAATAAAATGAGAAATATTTTGGCACAAGAAAACTTGAAAATGGGGGAAAAAATTTTTAGAAATTTTTTTATTTTTATATTTTCTGAAAACACTTTTTTGTATGAAAATACTTATCCAAAATTCTCGACCAGCAACTTTTTAAAACCATATTTACCTCTAGATGGTACTTTGCAGAGGACATTATTCGAAATTCTCAATTGTTTTCTCAACATTTGGGAAGAACTATCCAAAATTTGACAAAAAAAACTCAGAAACAACATTTTTTTAATCCAAATTTTATGAAAATTTAAACATAGATAATAGTAAACATCTGGAAAAACATCCAGAAAATTTCGAAAATGTGAAAAATAATATTGGATACTTTTTTTAACACTTTTTTACAATAACGTTTTTAAATTCTGAACGAAATGAAAAAGCTAGTGTTTTTACAATGATGTATATTTTTAGTTTCTGAGCGGAGCGAAGAAGTTTATGATTTTACAAGGATGTTTATTATGTTCTCTCTTACTGTAAACATATTATCGTATAGAAATACTTGCAAAAAGTTTCGATCAGTAACTCTATAACTCCGGAATCACACCCACACGGTACTTTAAAAGGTCTTTTTTCAAACTTCTCAATACTTTTTCCAAAAATGTGGAAAATCTGTCGAAAAATTAAAAAAAACAGCCAGCAATTACCGAAATTTTTGTAAAATTGAAAATTGCTTTTTAACAAAACTTCAAAAATAATGCAGCTAAAAATTTGAAACTTTCACCAACTTTTAAAAATAGTCACAAGAATACTTTATAAAAATTTCAAAAATATTTGATCAATTTTGAGTTAAGTACAACATTTTAAAAATTTTGGAAATTTCTCGTTTTTTGTTTATGTATACTTTGTACGAAAGTATGAATTAAAATCCAAGAGCATCAATGGTTTTTTAATTATTCTATTTTGAAAATTCAATATTTTTGGTTATAATATTAAGTACCTATTATTTCAACAATTTTCAAAGTAGTACTACCGTACTGGTTAAGGGCGTTAAGGCATCAGATTTGATTTGCGATGGTACCGGGTTCGAATATTACCCGGTAAACTAATAATTATTTTTCACTTTTTTCAACCGTGATTAATCAGAGGCGACGAGATAAATAATATTAGTACTAAAATTATATTATAGCGAATTAATGTTGATTTACGATAATTAGAGCCAATTTAATTAATTTTATTATGACGTTTATATTTAATTGTAATTTGAAATTATTTATGGAATATTTATTAGGAGTAGGGGAATATATGAAAAATCGATTTTCATTTTTCGTTAATGATGTAGGTATGTAACAAAATTATTTTTAGTTTAACATTTAAGTTCATTGCATGTATATCACTATATCAGTATAATATGCAAGATTAGTGTACAATCACTTTGATTGTTCGATTATTCAAACTGATAATTATTAGTGTATTAAGGGAAGCTTCTTTTAGTATCAGTTTTTTGAAGAAATAATTTATCGTTTCTTTAAAATTCAAAACACTCATCAAAAGTATTCCACCCGAGGTGCGAAGTACAAATTTTTTTAATTATTCATCTGTAAAAAATTTTATTGGATCAAAATATTTGCAATGAAATTTTCCACTTAGGTACCAAGTTTCAAAAAGATCGGTTGAACCATTTCTCTTTTATGTACGTTAAGCGTGTAATTTTAGGTAAAAATAAGAAATTTCGTCAAAATTCTAAATTTAAACGTTTATATAGAGCAAAAAGTTGATTTACGGTTTTCTAGTTTTTCAGGTCAACATATATCTATGAATGAGATCGTGTTATATTATCAACTCTTAATTTTTCAATATTTCAAATATTTCGATAATAGAATATTTTACTGTTTTTTTTTTTTTCAATTTTTCGACAGATTTTCTACGTTTTAGGGGAAAGTATTGAGAAATTTGAAAAATGACCTTTTTAAAGTACCGATCGTGTGTGATTGTAGATTTATAAAGTGACTAATCGTAATTTTTGAACATGTATTTCTATACGAAAAGTGTTTCTAGAATGAGAAAAAATGAATAAAAATCATAAGCTTCTTCATTCCATTCAAATTCTTAATATTTTATTCATAGCTTTCTGTTTCGTCAAATACCGTTTAATTCATGTAATCTTCTATGAAATTTTTGGGGGCAAAATGATTATTTTAGCAACTTATTGAAATGTCATGGGAGCAAAATGCTTCCTAGGGTTAAATCATTTGATGAGCTTTTATTTTATATCATGTTGTTTAATTAAAAATCATCAATGTTTTTTAATAAAAATAATCAATTTTCTATAATAATAAATAATAAATAAATTAAACTAATAATAAATTAAACTTTCTATTTCTACCACGAAAATACTTATTATTATTATTCGTTAGATTAGATAGGCATTTGTTAGATTATTTTATCAAATTTGGTTGCCTTATACTAGGACAGATGTGTTCAAACTTTTTAGGCCAGGCCCCCCCCACTTTGATCAAATCCAGGCGTGGGCCCTCCTCATAAAAATAATTTTAATAGTTATGTTTAGAGTACCAAAAAGTTAAAAATAAACAACAAATATAGGCTAATATTTATACTCAAATAACCAATTTATTTTAAAATAAAAATAATAAGTATATTTATTATAAAAGGTTTTGATCAATCGGTCACTTTTAATATGTGATAGGTGGGCTTGTTTTTTTTTTCATCACAAAGTTTGGTGAAACGAGGAGAGACTCTTATACATTCTACAGGACGCGATCATTATTATGCAAATTTCACATTTCTTTTTCTGTCCCACCAATACAATGCTGATTTTTAAAAATTTTTTGCGCCCTCCTTATAAAGCTTTCGCGGCCCCCTAAAGGGTCACGCCACACACTTTGAGAACCTCTGTACTAGGATGTATAAATAGTCAAGATGTAAAGTTTTAGAATGGTTATTTTGGATATATCACTAAATGACTAAAATCAAAGTTTTGAAATATTTGTTTATTACAAATGATAAACTTTTTCTGATATTTATAAGCATGCAAGGCTCATATTGTGTATGAAAACTAAAGAAGATTGCAAACATTATAAAATTTAACTAAAAAAAAAAGATGTATAATACATTCAATGGGGTTAATAAGAATAATTAACGTATATTACTAGAAGTAGACAATGTTTATCGAAAGTGTGACGTGACTTATAACAACTAATATTGATGTGCCGTGAGTGTAAAAAGATTGGGATTCATTGGTTTATTCATATGTGATTCCCCCCCCTAAAAAAAAAATTTCTAAACACAACTTTATAATAGATCGATTAGAGGTAAGCTCAATCCTATAAGAAATAGGTCTTTAATTTAAATTCCCAAACAATGATCATTCTGTGTTTTGCATATTCAAACAATAAAATATTCACAGGAAAAAATAATCCGAAAAATGATTACAATATTTGATGGCATGCGCAATATTTGCATAATATGAATCATTATACTAATGAAATAGAACATTAAACAATTTGTATATTATCCACCATAAAAGAAGTACACCTAGCAATATATATTTATCAAGAATTCTTACATACTTCGCACCATGGATATTCTTTGCCAAACCTCGGGTCAAATACTCTTGGTGGGTTTGTAAAATTTTTAAGAAACAATAAATTATTTCTTCAATAAGATGATTCTGAACGAATGAAGTTAATAATATAAAGAATAATAATACTCGTCATTTTCAACACACTCACCAAAAGTATCTCACCTGAAGTACAAAGATATTCGTGGTGCGATGTACGGCTTTCTTGTCTATACTTTAAATTTTTCTTTTTTTTGTGTAATAAATCAAGAAAGGAAAAAATTTTAATGAGAGAAAAAAAGGGTCCAAAATTTTCTTGCGCTAAAATGTTTCTCATATTATTATCCGCTTATGTTTAAATTTTCATAAAGTTTGAATCAAAAAATTATGGTTTCCTAGTCTTTTTTGACAAATTTTGGGTAGTTTTTCTCCCACCAAAAAATTGAAGGATTGAGAAATTCAAAAAATGACTTTTCTAAAGTACCAACTAAAAGCAAATCAAGTTTTAAAAAGTTGCTGATCGAGACTTTTAGACAAGTATTTCTATACGAAAAAGTTTTTAGGTACAGAAAAAAAAAATAATAATAAAAAAAAAATAAACATCATTGTAAAAACACTAGGTTCTTCACTTGGTTCAAAATCTAAAAATATTCTAAAATTTGGTTAACTATTTGAAATTCTAATTAAAATCATATTAAATGTTTTCATCTTGAGCATCTGTTGGCAAATAAGTAAATTTTTAAAAACCTTTAAAAATCTATATTAAACTGATTCGTCAACCTTCTTTCATATTATGTATATTACGTCATTTTTAATCAGGTACATCTCAATTTTAAATCAATAATTATCTATCTTTGTATATTTATAATTATGTACATTGACCTTAGATAGTACAAACAATACAGTTAGTAACATCATTATATCATAATTTTCCGTTATCTATTATATTATACAATATTTTTTAAATAGATAATTATAACTCCCTCTCTCTCTCTCTCTCACACACACACACACACACACTTTGTATATTGTTTGCCTACGCTAATAATAATTTTAATAATTTTATATCGTCACGGAGAGCGTTCTCTAAAAGGGCACGACCCGTTTCACCCAACGTATTTTTTGTCATTTAAAAATTAAGCTAGAAATGACTTTAAAAAGTGAATTATATTGAAGTATATTTTATATTATATTATAGAAGTATTACTTCTGTGCGACTATTACCTACTAATAATTTTTAGTGTTACTAAAAACTAACCTACATATTCTATAAAAATAATTTTTGTTAAGTTTCTTCCGCTTTAAATATATTTACTGTTAAGTTAGTCCACTGTTCATGGAGAATCAATATAGCTATACATAAAGTAAAAAGTGTAAAATATAGTAGATATTAATTAATATAAATATAATTTCGCTTCACTAAACGTAAGTACATACAAAATGTTTTGACGTTGTGAAAAATATTCGCGTTTTGCTACCTTAAAATTATACGATTAGTTATGAAGCAAGGAACGCAGTAAACACAGAAATTTTGTAATTTATTGTAATTATAAAATATGTAAATTCATGTGAATTTAATAATTAAAATGAACTGTATTGGACGAAATATTCAAAATAATGTGATTTTTGAAAATTAATACTTATTATGACTAAAATTTTGTTATATGGGTAGTATGTATAATTTTAAAATTGAAATTACACATATTTCATTTTTCCTATCCAAAAGAGTAAATTTCATGAACTAATGTTTAGCAGAAATTTGTTTTGTTTTATTCACAACTATGATCACATATGAACAATAACTATAATCAAGGGCGTGCTTAGAATTTCATTTCGAGATTGGTTTTAACTTATAAACTTCATTACCTAGGTATCTAACTTACAATATTATCATAATAATAACTATGTGTTAGTAGTATATAGTGGTCCATAATCCTTTTATTTTTAATAAAAATTGTTCCATCTTTTGATCTACTGATTTGTCATTATTATAATTGATATGGTAGAGTGAATGATTAGTCGAGTTTCTCTTGCTGTTGATCTCAAGTATGTTTTCATATGGGATCGTGGGATTCCCAACATAATTATAGACTAGGTCGATAATTTTACTCAGGGATTCATGTTTCATATTTATTAATAGTGACATACTATTCAGTGTTTATAAAGATGGCCACACACTACGGTTTTAAATGTCCGTGCACAGTGTACGATGCAGTTCGCATGTTTTTAATTCAATGAACGACACACACTATTCGTTTTGTCTCGTTATACAGTATTCAAACAACACGGACCGTTTTTTAAAAATGAATACCGAACACCGAAACGACCAGACATTATCAACATTATTGTCAACGTATTTTTTTATTTAATCGAATTTTATGGCTCCTGTTTCGCACACCGTAAATTTAGCATTAGCAACTACTGCCTTATTTTATTTGTATACCTACCTATTTATAAATTAAAATGTTTAAATTAAGACATATTTAAAACTGTACGTTTTTTTATTTTTTATTTTAGCTTCCTTCGTTCAGAATCGTTTTATTGAAGAAATGATTTATCGTTTCTTTAAAATTCAATACACCCGTCAAGAGAATCCCACCCGACGAGCGAAGTACACACTTTAATATATATATAAATATATATATATATATATATATATATTTTTTTTTTCATTCGGAAATAAATTGTAATGCGTTTTATGGCCTTTAATTTAAATTATTTTTTAACCAATTCGTCTTCAAGCATAGACTTTTCTTTAATATATCCTTATCTAAT
>JAIPRM010000791.1:25247-47818 GCA_025469315.1 Stegophylla sp. TES_Ste_2020 | reverse complement strand
CATATTTGGTGATTTTGTAGTTTTAAGAGCATATTTCTTAATTTTACAACTTTTTAGAGCATATTTGATGATAAAATTTGAAATTTGGTTATAAAAAAACAAAATTAATTCGTTTTTAGAATTTTCATTAGATATTAAAATATGTATTATTGTACTTACTCTGTGTTTCAAATCCATTTTTATGAACATTAGAAACATAAAAAAAAAATATAAGAAATAATGTACTTAGTTTTTCAAAGTATAAAAATTTGCTAATGGTTAATAATTTACGATCTTTTAAATTTGAAAATAATTTTAAAAATATTTAGAGGGTTCAATGCAACAGTTTTTAAGGTAACAAAAAAGTTATACTTAAATAAATTAAATTAAAATACATTTAATTAGGTACTTAACGGTTTATTTTTTATTTTTATTTAGGTTTTTCAAATATATATATATATATATAATTTAATGGAAAAATTTTAAAGGAAAATTAATTTAATTCATGAGGCGTTTTTCAAGCAATTATTTTATTTTGTATATTTATTTCTGGAAATGTAAGTTGATTATATATTTTTATCATATACTTTTTTGAGATTATCTACGAAGTTTCATTAAATCCACCTACTTAAGAGAGTATTTGGTATGGGCATTGTTTAATAAAATATTTGTAATTATGAAAATTATGTTTGATAAAAAAAAAAAAAGTGCATATTTTTAGAGCATAATTGTACGTTTTTAAGCGCATAAGTGCATGATGCATAGCTAGTACTTTTTAAGAGCATTTTAAGTTCCGAGCCCTACTTATTGATATTTAAAATGTATACCAAGTCAAAAACATACACTTATCCAACAGGTAAAACGTACCTACCGATCAGTGGCGTAGCCAGGAATTTTTTTCGGGAAGGGCTGATCAGTTGAATACATTAGTGCAATTAGGATTAATTTTATAGGGGCTAACATGTTTATTTGATTGATTTAGCTCTCCAAAGGCTTAACAGTTCGGATGCTTAAACGTGTCAATTTTCAGCAATTTTCAAAAAATATAGGGGGGAGGAAATGAGTGATTTTTTAAGGGTGGCTGAATCTGCCGAGTCCTCCTTAATTGCGCCTACGGTTCAAGATACTAGTGACACGGATACAAGGACAATCGCCTTCCCCCTCCTCGTTCACAAAAATTGATTTTCTCTCTATAAAGGAAATGATAAAAATATATGACCCCCCCTTTTTTCGTTTGTGTTTTTCTCATTATAGTCGCCAGTAACCTAAAATTGTATTTTATATGATCATATGACCTTTCCTTTTTATATTTTGCTCGTTTACTTAAAATTTCCCCTCTTGTTCATATTATTTGTATTCGCCTGTTACAGAAAACAATACAGAATAAATAATAAAACGATTAAGACGATGAATTGCGTACACAATTATATTATATTAAGCACCTACTTATTAAAATTTATAAACAATTTTAAATTACAGCTTCATCAAACATTTTTTATCCCTTCTGATCTTATCACTTATTACTTTTTTCAACAACTACCAGCTACCTACCATATCCCATATTTTATATTATTTGTAATTATAATAATTTAAGATTTCCTGAAATTTCGGGAGGGGCTGCAGCCCCCTCAGCCGCCCCCTGCTATCGATATGATATATTATTATTATTTCTGAAATTGTTTCAGGCCACAATGAAAAACGGTCGCCGTTGTAGCACGAACACTGCATTTCTGCTTCCGACCAAAAGCCGATCGAATTTACACGTTAAAAAGTTGAGCACGGTAACGCGAATACTAATAGACAACGGCACCAAAACGGCTGTCGGAGTGGAATACGTGTCGGCGGCGGCGGGGCACCGCCGCATGACTCGTAGCGCGTTCGCGCGGAAAGAAGTGATCGTTTCCGGCGGAGCCATTAACTCGCCGCAATTGCTCATGTTGTCCGGGATTGGGCCGAAACGTCATCTGGAGAAATTGAACATCGCGTTGGTGGAAAATCTGCCGGTGGGCGAGAACCTGATGGACCACGTGGCGCTCGGGAGTTTGAACGTACTGGTAAACGACACCATTTCGTTGAAAACCCAACGGCTGGTGAGGAACCCGCGTAATCTGTACGATTTCGTGGCGAGAAACAACGGTCCGCTCACGATACCGGGCGGCGCGGAAGCGTTGGCACTCGTCGACCTAAACCGCGGCGGACCCGGATTCGCGGCCGGCGGACACCCGAATTTGGAATTGCTGTTGATATCGGGCTTGTACTCGGATAACGATTACACGCACACCGTGTTCGGTTTGAAAAACGATATTTACAACCGGGTGTTCAAGCCCACCGAGAGAATGGACGGTTTCATTGTGTTCCCGATGATCATGCGACCCAAGAGCAAGGGTCACGTGCGGTTGAACAGCGGCGACCCGTTCGCGTATCCGCTGATCGATCCGAATTACTTTGCGGACGAGACGGATCTGGACGTGGCCGTTGCCGGCGTGAGGATCGTGCAAAAAATGTTGAAAACCGACGCGATGAAGAGAATAAACGCCACGGTGTTGAACACCCCGATACCCGCCTGCGCGCGGTACAAATTCGACACCGACGCGTATTGGAAGTGTTCCGCCAGGCAAATTAGTTTCACCATTTACCACTTGTCCGGCACGTGCAAAATGGGACCGCGAGAAGACCGCACCGCCGTGGTGGACCCGAGATTGCGCGTGCACGGCGTGAAAAATCTACGGGTAATAGACGCGTCCATCATGCCGGAAATACCGTCGGGTCATACGAACGGTCCGGCGATTATGATCGGCGAAAAGGGGGCCGACATGATCAAAGAAGATTGGGGAATGTCGTCGACTGCACGTTTCGTTGAAGTTAATGTTGTGTGATAGCCGGTAATAATTATTAGGGACGAGATGAGTTATATAGGCGTAGGCGCAACTAGGGGGGCGCTTCAGCACCCCCCCAGTTCAAAAACACCAAAAATTGTAAAATCCCGTGAAAAACATAATTTTCTTTATTTTATGCAAGTCTTTTTTTTTTATCTCACGTTTTCAGCAGAAACACAAATTGTTTGTGATGATTAGAGTTGTACGTTATATTAAATATTAGGCGATATTTTACATTAATATCGACAATATCTACTTGTGAGAGAAGCTTCTCCTCATCAATGCGTCGTCTAAAAAACTGGCTAAGGGCAATAGCGTTTTACAGATTTATCGATATTAAATATTGAAAGAGATGTTGTTAATAAAATTACTTCATCGGAAATATTGGAAAAATATTCTACTAGTAATAGAAAAATAATATTAGTATGAAATGTAATGTTGAATTATAGATATATTTTTAGTTATAAAATGTACCTTGTATAAGTGACTGCTAAAATTTTTAAATTATACTATTAATACCAATCTACAAATTATCAAACAAAATAGTTTTTTTTTTATTTGTATCGCCTAAATAATATAATATATGTATGATCAGGTTAGTATTACTGTAGTATACTTAAATATTGTGTGCCATGTTTTTATGGTTCATTTCAGAGTGATTATAGTAACTAAAAAATTTTAATATTGTATTTGGGGGTGTGGGGGGCGTAGCCCTCATGGGTCTGTATCCTCTACATAATTTTAGCACCCCCAGTCTTTGGCTTCTAGTTGCGCCTATGGTTATAGGAGGTGAAATTAGTAAAATATCCATGTAAATATGCCCAAAAATAATCAAAAATATGTATTCAAATGTATTAAATATATATAAATAAATAAATATATATATATATATATATATATATATATGTATATATAACAATTAATATTTAAAAATACACGCATATAAACTAAACTTTCATTCTGATAAGTAATAAATATTATAAATAAAAAAAAATAAATGTCTTGTACTCATAAATAAAGGAAATTTGTTGAATTAAGTATCTGAATATATATATTAATATTTTCAACATCTAAATGATAATAATATTCCGAATAAATATTTTTTAAACGGAAAAAACTTCAATAAATCTGAAAAAAATTATAATTTTTTATAAATATATTGTAAAATAATCTACAGGCGTAGATTTATGTTTTTTTTTTTTTGTGTTTAAGTTTGGTTTTATGAGATAAATTTTACAAAAAATGCATTGATATATGCCCAAAAAAGCAATAATATGCAATTTTTAAACAAATTACCAAAATATGCAAAACTATGCAAAATAAAAACCACAAATATAGATTCACCTGAATGTGAAACAGATTTTTAGCTCACCTAGCTATAAATAGAATATATAGACAAAAATATGCGATTTCTATAAATTCTCTTCCCTAGTAATAAGTCTATTATTATTAAAAATATTACTGTTTTTTATTCGGCCAATTTTTTATCCTAACTATTAACTCGAAACAGGAAAAAAAACTGTTGAGAAAAAAAACATTTGAAAAAATTTAAAAAGTAATTTCATAAATTTTTCTTCTAAAATTTTCTTTTACCAAAATATTTTCATATTATTTTTTATCTATTTATTATATAATAATATATACATACACTTTTATAATGTTTGGATTAAAAAAAATTTCAAAGGTGATTTTCCAATTTTGGATTTTCAAAAAATGACCTTCCAAGAGTATACTTTATAGGAAAATTCTGATTCAAAAAATTACTGTTTAAAACTTTTGGGCATGTATTTTTAAACAAAAACAAGTACATTGTACGCATAAGAAATAAAATTAGAATAAATATCTTTGTAAAAACACTGATTTCTTTGCTCCATTCAGAACCTAAAAATCTGAACAGATATACTTCACACATGAATACCATGGGTATTCTTTACTCTTTAGGAGGGATTTGGAGGGTGTGTTAAATTAAAAAAAAAATCGATATATCATTTCTTCAATAAAATAATTCCAAGTGGAGTTTCAATTTATATAAGACAATTTTACTTAAGAATTATAAACTTTATTAACATAAAAAAAAAAAAAATTTTATTCTCGGCCAGTTTTATTCCCACTATGACTATATTAACTGAGAACAAGGAAAGTGTAAGAAAAAAATTCCAGATTTTTCTTTTTACATTTTCAAAATTTTCTTGCATCAAAACAATTCTCATATTATTTTCATACAGTTTGAATAAAAAAAAAAAAAGAGGTTTTAAGGTTATTTTGTTAAAATTTGAGTAGTTTTTCCCAAATTCTAAGAAAACTATTGAAAATTTTGAAAAATGATCTTTCAAAAGTACCATCTAGATGCAAATTGTGATTTAAAAAGTTGCTGGTCAAAACTTTTATCGAGTATTTCTATACAAAACAGTGTAAATAAAAAAAAAAAACTTCATTGTAAAAAAAAACTAGCTTTGTCACCACTCCACTCAGAATAAGTAATCTAAAAATAAGCAGTTCATATTTATTTTGAATACCCAAATAAAATATATAATATCAAAAATTATTATTACCTTAAATTATTTATAAAACACATTATTTTAATGTAAATTATGAAATGAAATAATTATTAATGAAGTATTATAGAAGCTATATAAAGTATAGAAGAAAAATATAACAATTAATTTCTTAACAGAAACAAATTAAAATATAAGAGTACTAATTTTATTTGTGCACAATCATATAAATAAATAAGTTATACACATAGAAAACTATTGTAATTAGCTTTTTAAGGACGTGATAAAGTTTGAGGTTTTAAACCTAATCTGTTGATAACAGCTTTTGGCATACAATAAGTAGGGTCTATTGGCAGAATATTGTCATAAGACATTAATGATAAGGCTGCAAGTCCAAAAAGAGTATGAAATGGATCAGGTTCATCTCCAGGCCGATCACTAAATCCACCTCCCTCATTGTCCTGTTAAATTTCATAATAATATATGTTACTAAATATGTCATTATTAATATGATTATAGTTTACCTGAGATGCTAAAATGAAAGTTTTTAATTTTTCTTTATCAATCCAATGATCACGCCCTAAAATGTTTAAGGATGAGAACACCCACCATGAATAACAAACATCTGGTAATTTTTCTGGGCGGCCATTAAGTCCACCAGATGGTAACTGTCTTTCGGCTAACCACCAACCCAATGTATCAGCATCGACTAAATCTAATCTACCTATGCATTTCAGAAATTTTAAACTTGATATTTAATATTTTGAATAAAATCATTTAAGTACTTTTAAAATATGTTTCCTTAATTATCAAAATTACAGTATAAAAATAGTAATTTTAATAAGTATTTAACATTACAATTGAATATTTTTTGTCATTTAATTATTGTAATAAAAAAATGCATCATTAATCACTCTTTAACCAAAAAAAAAAAAAAATGGTAATATTGAAAAACAAAATAATTTAAAAATGTGAAAATACTGTGTATCAACATATTTTATACATATTTTTAATAAAGCTTCATATAATAATCATATCATAAATACCAGCAATAGATAATGATCCAACACAACAGTATATTAAACCTCCATGACTCTCAGCTCCAGGCCGTGATCCAAAACCACCATCAAAATTTTGGCAGCTCTTTATGAATTCTACAGCTTTAGCCATATCAATCTCATTTTGTTTTCCCTACAAAAACATTAATTCATTAAAACTACTGAATTGTTAGTTCAACAATAAATAAAACATCTTTAAAGTAAAATTACTAATAGTGATAGGCAAGCTAATGCGCAGAAAGAATAACGAGTATCAATTTCTCCCCATTTGTCTCCCGTAAAACTACCATCATCTTGTTGAAGTTTAGATACATATTCTACTATCTTTTTAATAGGCAATTCTTGTTCTCGATTAAGTAAACAAGCAATCTGTGGAAAATAAAATAAGTAGGTATTAATTAATAACAAATTCATAATGAGATATATTGTAAAATTGGTAAATACTAACTTGAACAGCACTTAGTGTATATAATAATTGTGGATCATGACCAGGGGCTGGTGAATATCCTCCACAACTATTTTCACAACTTTTAATATATTCAAATATTTCATCTTCTTTTGGTATTTTGCCATCATTTATCAAATATAATGCAGTTAAACCCCAGTACATACCAGACATCCGAAGAAATTCCATCATACTGCTTTCCTGTTGGTAAATTAGATTTATTTATTTTATTATTTAAATATAATTTTTTTCTTAAAATATAATCATTTACATATTGATGTCTTTCTTTGCCAAATGATTGTAAGAAATCAATGTGTTTTTCTAACTGCCAAGTATTACATATATTTTCCAATTTAACATCTTTTTGTAACTAAAAGAAAACACAATAAAATATACTAATTAATATAAATAAAAATATTATAGTACAGATACAGAATAAAGAATATATTACATTTATAAAAATGAACATTTGTCGTAAATATTTTACAAATTAACATTATATATAATTCAATAAATTGTTTTATTAGTAATGTAACTCTGAGATAAACTTACCATTTTGGTTTTTTTTATGGATATTTATTTACTATTTATAAGTATAAAAAAAATCTGTCATAAATTGTCAAAATATTATGTATGTATTTCATTATAATATATTTTTAATCATATTAAATTTAATAATCCAAGTACTTAGAAAATAAGTTATGGATAACGTATTTAGATAATTATGATTGTTTTTATAGTGTATTTTAAAATAACAAGAGAATAATATTTTGTGGTAGGTAGTATGATGACTGACAAAAGTTGTCTTATTGGTAAAAAAAAAAAAAAATGAACACAAACAATATCATCTTTATTTTAGATCGTGATAAAAACATAAAGCTTGATAGCTTATCACTAATTATTAAATGATATGAACAAGTAAAATATTATGGTAAACATATCCGTAAAAAATATTTCTATAGGTAAAAATATAATCCCATTGTTGATGTCCCCGTAAATACATGTAAAGAACAACTAATAAAAAGTATATTGATAAGGACTTTATTTTAATATATATATATATAATGTATATAAACATTTAAATTGTTAATTAAAATGATCTAAAATAGGCTATACAGTTATAATATAAAATTAATACCTAGTCAGTGCGTTTTTTAGATTATATCCTACATTTTTATTAAAAAAGAATTCGTATCAGGGTTTACTCATTGAGTCAACAAGCGTTGACAAAGTATGAAAATTAGTTTCTCCACTCTTAATTATTTATTAAAGTTACAGCCGTTTGAAAGTACTGACTGCGAGCATGGGTGCTGTAAGCACTAGTGTTTCATATTTTACAAGGTATTTTCTTAGCATATCGATAATTACTGATTATCAAACGACAAATTGAAATGTTCTCACGTTATTCAGCAAGGCGTGATGTCAGCCAGCGAAGCGCTATAGGCGCGAACCGTGGTTATACATTAACGTGTTTCTTTAAAATTCTACGCACCCTCCATGAGTATCTGACTCGAGGAGTGAAGAACATCCGTGGCGCGAAGTACGTCCGGTTTTCTTGTCTATGCTATTTATATTCCATTTGGAGTACCAACAAAGAATAAACTTAGGAAAAAAGCTGCTATCGTGTTCATTGATGTATTAGTAATATTTTTCATATTGATGACCACCCCATCCACAGTTTCTGTGCGTGTTTAGGTATCGTCGCTTCGCTCTACCCGTTTAATATACATCCCTCGACTGTCCCCGTGCACCGTGGGGACATTTCTGTTTGATAATCGTTAGACGGTAATTATTCTGGGTTTTTTTTTCCTACTACCGGGACTTTTTTCCGCTATATTCTTTTTTCGGGGTTTTTCTCCGAATAAATGATGGTCATAACTGGTTCAATTTGGCATCAAAAGTTTTCTCTTGATGTGGACTTAAGATTGATATACGTATTTAAAAACTGTGAAGATTTTTAAATATTTTTAAAATTGCTTCAAAATAATTTTGAAAATGTGTTAATTCCCGGGATTTTTATTATCTATGATTCGCCCACAGGAGCATTGAGATAAGAATTCTCATCTACCTCCATTCTCGATGCACTGGAATGTGATCGTAAACTTCGATAATATTATTTCCTTAGTAGAATTAATTTTACTATGAGCACTTCCATGGACAACAGCAATATTGATTGAATTTGTTTTTTGCTTTTATACCAACCAACAATACCCAGTATTATTTGATTTGTCATATTTCTCCAGACATCTATCCTCCCGCTTCCGTGTTTAAACACTTTCCGTTATTGACAACTGAGTAAGTATATTTTAATATGGTCGTTATGATGCTTGCTGATGTTCCCTTTTCATTGTATAATAATTTTTCTCCTGGTTTTGGGAAATTGCCCATTTCCAAATCTAACCAATTATTACCGAATAACCAAATCTAACATATTATCTATTTCATTCTTTTGTATTTTGCTTCATCATCATGATGGCAAATCACTATTTTTGAATACAGATTCTTTTAGATTTAGCTTTTTGAAATTTTCAAAATAAATATTTTGTTGATGTTTGTAAATATATATTTATATATATAGAAAGATTGAGTGAAAGTTTAGCGAGTTATACACATAGTTAAATTTTTGATTTTCTTCAAATTAATGATTATTGATTATATTAGTAAAATACAAAAGTAGTTCACATTTCTTTAAATCAAACTCGATTTTACAATTAATAAAGATATACAACGTGATATAAATAAAATTCATGCAATTTATTATTTGTCAGTATTTATGTTATATCTCGTGTTAAGTATATTTTAAAATGTAAATGATAATAATTAAAGGAAATAAATTTGTTTAGTCATTATAACTACTAACAAGTATTAAAATGATAAAGTGACAAAGTGTTATCCCGGCATAGCTTCATATTTCATAGAAAAAATTATATTTGTTCTTTTATTACGTGTTATTTTTTTCCAACTACCACTTTAAATACATAAATTTAATTATTTAATAATTATTTTGAGAGACTAAGAGACTTGTCCACTTCACCAATTTACTAATCATTATTACTTTATTACATAATCAATAAGCAAGATGATACAAAGCCAGAGCCTAGAGTACCAAATTGTAAGAATGGCCTATAGAAGTATAATTGATGGAATTTAGATACTGAATTTCGGAATGCATTCTTTTTTCTTTATAGTATTACATAAAATATAATATTACAGAATGACGCAGACTTCTGGTATTAAAAAAATGTATATATTTGTGCAGGATCAAGTATGGAAAATGAAGAAGAAGAAGAGGTATATGATGTGGAAAAAATTTTAATGAAACGCAATTTATATGGCAAAACTGAATACAAGGTGAAATGGAAAGGTTATAGTGTTAAGGAATGCACTTGGGAACCTGTTGAAAATCTTAATTGCAAAGAATTAATTAAAGAGTTTGAATCAAAATTGAATAAAAAAAAACAAAAGGAACAAAAAAAGAATCTGCAAGAACGTGGTTGCAAACGTTCCAATTCATTTCTTAAATATGGGCATTCGGATGTTAGTCCATCTAAAGCTAGAAAAAAAGCTATTCCACCAAAAATAAAGAGGAATAATAGGGCTGCTAAAAAAGTTGACAAGACTGACAAAAATGATAAGTCTGAGAATGTTGAAATTCCTGATACCCCTTTTAAAAAGCCAAAGAACATTATTCAAGGAAATGTTTCAAGAGGCCAAAAAAGGTAGCTATCTATAGTTAAAATTTTACTTTAGCTAATTCATGTTATTAGTGAAAGATTTATGGGAAGGCAGGCAATATAAGCAGCTGCAAATATATTAGGAATAGTACAATTTTACAAGTATAATATTTTAGATTAAGAACATTTAGGCATTGTCAAAGAATATTGATTTTAAGTAATATTTTTAGATTCTGAACGAAGTGAAGAAGCTAGTGTTTTTACAATGATGTTTATTTATTTATTTTTTTCTTTTCTTTTTTTTTTCTGTGTACAACTTTTTGCATAGAAATACTTGTCCAAAAGTTTTGATTAATAACTTTTTGAAACCTGATTCGCCTCTAGATTGTACTTTAGAGAGGTCATTTTTTGAATTTCTCAATTCTTCATTTTTTTTTTTTGGAAAAAACTACCCAAACTTTGACAAAAACGATTCGGAAACCATCATTTTTTGATCCAAATTTTATGAAAATTTAAACATAGATAGAAAATCCTATAAAAAAGATTTTGGCACAAGAAAATTTTGGACATTTTTTTTTCTTATATTATTAACTTCCTTCGTTCAGAATCGTTTTACTGAAGAAATAATTTATCGTTTCTTTAAAATTTAATACGCCCGTCAAGAGAATACCATCGGTCGTGCAAAGTACACCCATCGTGCGAAGTATGTCCGGCTTTTTTCATTTATTTGAAAAATACTTTTGTAACTACATTTGTAAAAATAGGATCAGTTTCCAGTCAGTTGACTGGTCAAAATATCAATTGACTCAGTCTTAAAGAATTTGATGGGTCATTTGACCAACTTTAGTAATTTTTTTGGTTATTTTATTCCATAATATCCATTGGTTACATTATTTTGTAAAAATCAATTTTTAACTAATAGATTTTGATATGCCAATAATCAGATAACAATTTTATCAATTTAAAATCTAATCTAAATTAATCCTTAATATAAGTTTTAAATTTCTAATTCTAATAATATAAAAATGTATTGGTATCGCCTATGATAGTGGTTTTTAACCTAGAAGTCTAGACTCCCAAAGGGTAAATCATATTTTGGGAATCTCCAAAAAAAATTTAACAAAATAGTTATCATATAAAATTATTTTATTTAAAAAAGTAAACTAACTTAAATTATTTGTTCGGTATGATAACATGCCAAATAGTATATAATTTTATCTTATTTAACAACAGGTTTATCAGTTGGTCAGGTTTCCCATCATTATATGAATTATTATACAAATTTGTCTTCTTAAAATTTTTTTTTTGTTTTTAAATTGGAAGTGGCTATTTTCACGTTATTTTTATCTACTAATTTGTACGTCCTTTGCTATGATCATGATTTTATTTGTGGCTATGATTGATCGTAATATTAATAAGAATACTTTTCTAATATTATTTTGTGATAATTTGCCAATTTTTTTCAAAAAACACGATTTAGTCAATGACTACTGACGAGATCAAGCGACCCCTCCCTACACTTTGTGAGTTTAATGGACAGTCGGTGTTTTGACTAAAAATCATTTAAAGTTGGCAAAATTTATTAGCTCTGCACTTTTTTTACCTAATTATTAGATATTTGCCATTTAAGCACAGTATACAAGCTGTTATTGTCTTATCGGTTAGGTTGGTGGTTATTTTTGATAGATATTTTTTCAGTACTATTAGAGATATTTATGAGTATGTTAGTATACACAGTTTAGATCTTAATACCAAGAAATAAAAAGTGTTATAAAATAAAAACTTTTTTAAAAAAAAAATTTTCAATATTTTTAAAATTATATAATCTCAAAATTGGTTAAATGATTTTGAAATTTTTATGAAGTATGCTCGTGTCCATTTTAAGTAGTTGGTGAAAATTTCATCTTTCTGTAAAATATAAATATTGGTTTTAAAGTTATGGCTAAATAATTAAATTATTTCTTAATAATATTTATTTCTGTTTTTATAGTTGAGTTGTACATACTTTTTCAGACTTTTTTTCAATCAAACCCTTGCTAAATGTTTAGCTATTTGTTCGTAAATAATTTATTGCACCAAAATATTCGCTATATCTGGCAACACTGGTATGAGTGAAGTCATTTTTAATTTTTAGGTCTTAATGTCAAAAATTCAAAATTTTATGAAATAAAAACTAACAAATCAAGAAATTTCCATAGACCTTGTTGGTACCCTCTCCTTCCCTACCCTACTCTACCCTACTATGGACACCATGGTAACATAGTAATTATTATTACGTGGTTATTGTTTAACAACTGAACCTCTCTGTTCAGAATCGTTTTAATTAAAGAAATGATTTATCGTTTTTTTAAAATTCAATACACCCTCCAAGAATATCCCACCCGCAAAGCAAAGTATATACATAGTACGAAGTATATCTGGTCTATTTTTGTTTGTTAATGTGCATAATGTATAAATATAATTTATAATTTTATAGAATGAAAAAGGCTTCTACTGTCAAAAAAAAAAATCAAGATGCAGGATCAAGTCAGAAAAATAAAGAACAAAAAAAGGAGTATATTGTGGAAAAAATCTTAATGAAACGTTTATTTTATGGAAAAGTTCAATACTTTTTGAAATGGGAAGGTTATAGCGCGAAAGAAAATTCTTGGGAACCCATAGAAAATCTCAATTGTCCAAAATTAATTCAAGATTATGAAGCAAAAAATCATAAAAAAAAAGATGAGGAAATACAAGCGCGTGGTCACAAATCTGAATTGTCTAATTCATCTGTTGCAAGTGCATCTTCTAATGTTGTTTCATCCACAGAACAAAGTAAGGCTACACCACAAAAAAAGCCGAGTCAACCAGATAACCGCAGAACTACTCGAAAAAAGAAATGAGTTTGACACATTTTTTTTTCAACATGAGGATTATCAAAAAAATAAAAACTAATTCACATTTCACTTATAAAATTATTTTATGTTTAATTGAATAATTTTTTTTAATAAAAACAACTACTTTTTAATGTTTTTTTATTGTAAATCAAAAACTAAATGCAACTGAAAATGTGATTGATTACATTGTAATTTTTAGCTTCAAAATACTTCAAACAATACAAAATTAAATAATGATCAAAGTTAGTGTACAGGTTGGTAAAACGCATTTGTTACAAAAAATTCAAATCATTTAAATTATAATTTGAAAGATGTAAATTGTTGAGAAAAATGCAGCACATATTGGTATGCTCTTAAGGACAGACTGGATTTTGGAGATATAATAAAATATTTTTTTCAATAAAACGATTCTGAATGGAACTTCAATTAACAGATAATAATAATTTTCAGTTTTATAAGAAAAAAACAAATTTCATTAGGAAAAAGTGTTGGAAAAAAAAATATCAAATATTACCATAATATCATTTACCAAAATATTATTCATTTTATTGTCTATCTATATTTAAATTTTCATAAAATTAGCATTAAAAAAAAGTTTTCTGACATTTTCCAAAAATGTTGGAAAAACTAATGAGAATTTAGAAAAATTACCTCTAAAGTACTATCTAGAGCAGGGGTTATCAATTTTTTCTTAGGAAAGAGCTAATTTCTTAAAAAAATGTATAACCATAATGTTTAACTAATATAATATTTTCATTTGTGTAAACAACTTGCTTTTGTTTTTTTAATTAATTTTTTTTAGTTCTCAATATTCTCTATGCGTGTATAAGTGTCATTATGTCATAATAGGGGTTGGTACAATTGTAAGCTGAATATTCTAAAGACAAGTGGTAATATTGTAATTAAAAAGTCAGAAATACTTTGCACCACGGGTATTCTTTGCTTTTCTAATCAGATATTCTTGGTGGATGTGTAGAATTTTAATGAAACAATAAATTTTCTTTAATAATAGTGTAGAGTGCCCGTTGTGCGAAGTATGTCTTGCTTTTTTGTTTATACTTTACTTATCTTTGCTTTATTATTTTTTTCCTACTAAATAAAGAAAAAAAAAATGTCCAAAAAAATTTGGATTAAAAAAAGATAGTTTCCGATTCTCTTCCGTCAAATTAAGAGTAGTTTTTCCCAAATTTTGAGAAAATAATTGAAAATTTATGATTAGTGAAAAATTGTGATAGCCATTAAAAGAAAACAAAATCTTCAAAATTCCGTTGATTTATCTATCACACCTTGTATATATACACCTAAGCAGATATTATATTAAATTATATTCTGCATAAACAAAAATCAAATTTATGCATAATACAGGGTAGTACCTAAGGGCAGATTTAGGGGTGTATTGCACCAGGGTCCTTCAGTTGTGTTCTATAAATGGGAACCTAAAGCCCTAAACCAACTTGCAGTAAATGAAATTTTTAAAAACTTAGATTTAGTTGACTCTGAATACTGTTAATCTTAATAACATGAAGACTAGTCTTTTCGTATAGAAATACTTGTTCAAAAGTTTCGATCAGCAACTTTTTGAAACCGGATTTGCCTCTAGATTGTATTTTAGAGAGGTCATTTTTTGAATTTCTCAATTCTTCAGTTTTTTTTTTTTTGAATAAAACTACCCAAAATTTGACAAAAACGACTCGGAAACCATCATTTTTTGATCTGAATTATATGAAAATTTGAACATAGGTAGAAAATCATATAAGAAAGATTTTGACGCAAGAAAATTTTGAAAATGTGAAAAAAAATTTTGGACATTTTTCTAACATTTTTTTTTCTCATTTATTTTTTATATATTATTAACTTCCCTCGTTCAGAATCGTTTTATTGAAGAAATGATTTATCGTTTCTTTAAAATTCAATACACCCGTCAAGAGAATCCCACCCATCGTGCGAAGTATGTCCGGTTTTTTTTTCCAACTATTATTGTGTATTAGTTGAAGATCCGGGCTTGATAATGTATGATCATAGTAAAGAAGAAGATCGTAGCATTGATCTGTGTGCATTTTTAAATTTTCAAATTATATAATGTACCTATAAATAATAACAACCATCGTCAATAATTGTACTATATAACATTTAAAAACCGTTTAAAACGCATCGGTTAGCACAACGACCACACATTTAGTAGAAACAAAGTTAATTTACTGAATTTTTTTTTTTTTAAATAAATCGGTTAATATAGGTATAGCACGCAAGATAAAACGAACACATTTTAATGATGCCTTCAGTGTCGCAGTAAACGATTTCTACTGTATTATTATTATTTTTTTTTGGAGGTTAATGTCAAAAAAGAAAAAAAAGAAGCTGTTTACGTTTAATAATATGCAGGATTAAATAAAAAAAAAATCCATATTTTTACACGTTTAATTTAAAACGTTATTAAATGCCTGCAAATTATTATTTTGTACCTTTTATCTAGTGGAATGGTAATCAGTCTTAATTTTATTCAATTTGAGCAGGGGTAAAAATTTGAGTTTTGCTGCTCGTGTAACTAAAACATTAAGAATTCTATGGTTTCACCAAACTATGTCTCTTTGTTTTAGATTTTGAGTGAAGCAAAGAAGCTAGCGTTTTTACAATGATGTTTATTTTAACCTAACCAGCAACCTTTTAAATAATTATAATATTTTATTGTTTCTAGGTAATAGCTTTAAGAGGTCATTTTTCGAAATTCTCAATGGATTTCTCAAAATCATGGAAGAACTTCCAAAAATTTGACAAAAAAAAAGACTCGGAAACTATCTTTGTTTTAAATCAAAACTTAATAAAAATTTAAATATAAATAGGAAAAAATATGAGAAATTTTTTTCTAACACTTTTTCTTATAAATTTTATTTATAATTTTTGTCAGTTAATAATGAGAATTATTCACAAAACTCGCTGAGTAAAAAGAATTTTTTTGTCTTTATAACAAATTTTATAATTTTCAAGTAAAATTTTCTTGAATAAATCGAAACTCCGCTTAGAATCATCTTATTGAAGAAATGATTTTTTATTTATTTAAAATAATTATTCGGATTAGATATATGTATATATTATTCGTATACTTATTCGGATTTTTTTTTTTTTTTTTATGTGAGACTATATATTCATTTTAGTATATTATTTTCTTCCACCAAAATATTTTTCAAATTATTAACGTTTTAATTTAAATTTTCATAAAGTTTGGATTAAAAAAAAAAGGACTTTGAGTATTTTTCGCTCCTCAAGTGGAGGTATTGGTTTATAAAGAAACGATAAATAATTTCTCAAATAAAACGACTAAGCGGAGCTTCGGTTTATTCATTACGATTTCGCTTAAAAATTATAAAGTTTTTTGTGATAACAAAAAAAAAAAAAATTGTATAACATGAGTATATATATTTGTAGATGTCTATTGAAATATATAAAATACATATTTATATTGACTACATTCATGGACTTTCGATTAAGTAATACAGTTCTTTTGTAACTCAGAAGGACTAGGGACTAGTCAAGACTGAGTAGTTAGGAGGGGGTCAATTAATCCCTTTGTACTTTTGGATATGCCGTTGTCAAAAAGCAATTATTGATAATTTATAAATATGTGCATTTTAATAATTACACAATTAGAAGTAGTAATAGTTTAGTAAGTCAACTAAATACAGTGGCCCAATATTGTTTTATGATTTAAAAAAAAAAAAAATCAAAATGTTTTTGAATACCTGCCAAAATGTTGTCTCTGTCCTCAGTCAAATTGAAATCATTCAAAGTAATACGCGCGTAAATATAATAAATAATAATAATGTATACGGAAGACGAGGGCAGGTGAACATCAACGTGTACACTGAACAGTAGTATTTTCTATGTAACCTACACCCACTGACCTAGTAAAATTATTTTTAGAAGGTACAAGCCATAACACATGGCTGTTGGCTTAAAAAATCAAGGATAAACTCCTCGATTACAGAAATGTAAACATCAATTATTTTTTAGTACAATTGAATATCGATTTAAACACTGTTTTCCGGTGTGTGACTTTTTTTCTTTAGATGAAAATATGATGGGGACAATAAGTGATTATTTTCAAAGTAAAGTACACCTGTGCTATTCAAGCGATTTAATTAAACACTATTTATGATAAAAATTCAAAATATTATCATATTATAACTACTATTGGGTGATAAATTTTGATTCTTCGCATAACTCATACGACATAAAATCATCACAGTTGTATATCTACTCCGAACTAATAGTATTTTCAGCATAAGCGCAACTTGGAAAACATTTTTTTTTGGGGGGCTAATATGTTTATTTGATTGATTTAGCCCCCCCCCCCCAAAAAAAAAAGGCGCTAACCTTATGTAATTTTCAAAAATTCTGGGGGGCTATGAGTTGTTTTGAGGAGGCTTAGCCCCCTCAAGCCCCCCTCTAATTGCGCCTATGATTTTCAGCCTACCTATTTCCCGTATCTGTATGTTGATCAAAAGGCACTGAAGTGAAAGTTATTCAAAATGTATTTTTATAATAACCTCGAGTTGATCTTAATTGCCTTTCGAGATTTTCAATAAAAATATGTAGATATTAAAATTTGACGAAATAAAAACTTAGAAAAAAAACGTTAAATTTCTAATTTTTTCAAAGTTATTTAAGTTTTTGAAAATTATATGAGGGTGTGTGTGTGTGTCTATTTTTTGTAATTAGGTGAAAGTTTCAACTTTCTAGCTCCTTTATTTTTGAAGTTTTGTTAAAAAAAGTCGAACATACTTCACCCCATGGGTTTTCTTCACGTCTCGGGTCAGATATTCTTGGTTAGTGTGTTCAGTGTTGAAAATGACCATTATTATTTTTATATTACTAACTTGTAATGATTTATCGTTTCTTTAAAATTCCACAAACCCACCAAGAGTATCTCTGACCCAAAGAGCAAAGAATATCCGTGGTGCGAAGTATGTGTGGCTTTCTTTTCTATAATTTACTTTACTTTTTTTTTTTTATCTAATAAATAAAAAGGAAAAAAATTAAATGAGAAAAGAAATGTTAGAAAAATGTCCAAAATTTTTTTTTACATTTTCAAATGTGAATTATCTATCTATGTTTAAATTTTCATAAAGTTTGCGTTAAAAAAAAAAAAAAAATGATTGTGGAACCTGAGTCTTTTTTATCAAATTTTGGGTAGTTTTTCAAAAAAAAAAAAAAAAAGAATTGAATAATTGAGAAATTCAAAAAATGACTCCTTTAAAGTACAATCTAGAGGCAAATGCGGTTTCAAAAAATTGCTGATCGAGATTTTTTGACTAGAAAATCCATACAAAAAAATGTATACAGAAAAAAAAACAAACATCATTGTAAAAACACTAGCTTCTTCATTTCGTTCAGAATCTAAAAAAATATTTTTGAACAGTTATCAGTTAATTAGTATAAAATTTAAGTTTTTTTCGATTTTTGGTCACATTGATGTTGGATAGCATAAATAATAATAATAAGAAAGAAAGCACTATAATATATTATTATCGTCGCCGTCTGCGCATGAGACGTTTATAGTAATTATAACGCAGGTACGCGTTCCTAAAAATGTTTAAGTACAGATTTTTTTTTTAATGATTACACAAAGTAAATTATAAATAATATTATATTATACCAATTAAATAACATTCATTTTAAAACATAATACAGTTTCGGATAATAAATTATTAAATAATTTATTAACCGTATTAACTTTATGGACCTAACCTATATTGTATTAATTGGTACATAACTATTTTTATGAAACGTTTGAAATAATTTAAAACATATGGTAAATGTCAATTATGTATGTACACATATATATATATTTATACATTTAAATGATATTGATTGTAGAACAAGACGTTTTAAAAGGAACATATTCACGTATAAAATCTAAATTTGTCAGGTTAATATTGGCCAACGTTTGGCCGAGTTCCAAAATATTTCAATTCGCCCTCATTTGCTATTAGCACCACTCAATCGTCGACCGCTGCTCAAAAACGTAATATTCCGCTAAATAAAAACTTATAAACATAATTTCGAAAAGTTATTAGGTATATAATATATTTTGATAATTTATTTCATTCACGCAGATGCACATATTATTATTTTGTTTAAATTAATTTATAGCTTTTTTTTTTTAAAAATATTTTTAGTTTTCGTCGTTTAGTGAGTGTAATGTGAACAGCTTCTGAACAAATCGCTTTTTCAAGACGCCTCACTGGGTATGTACATTTTGTAATATTGTGTTATACGTGGATTATTGCTATTGCAGATTGGCAATTATAATAAATGCTTATTTTTTAATAATTTATCATTATTCAATAATAAAATTAATTTTATCTCACAGTTAATGTATTTTTTATATTATATTTAAATAGTAATTTTTCGTTTTTTAATCATAATTTAGTTGTACATATTATTGTAATGGAGAAGTTTAATTGTAAATTAAAAAAAAAAAAGCCGTCGTTGGTTTTTGTATTTCAAATTCTTAATATTGTGTTTATTTGATTTTCCTATGCGGATTTTTATGACACTCATTTATTTTATTATTATTTATTTGTTATAACATTTAGTTTACTTACATACATTATTTAGAGAGATAAATGTGAATTTATGCAATATTTTTTTTTTTTTTGTATTTTATTATTTTTGTTAAAACGTTACTAATAAAAATAAAACTTCAAAATTTGCTTATGGAAATCAATAAATTAAATGTGTATTTTGCCGGTGGTTATGCCCAAGAGTAATTTATTTGCCTGTACACATTTAATAGTTTATTATGTTAAAAATGAATAGCAAATGACATTATTATCTACAGCGTCTTTGATAAAATGTTTTTATTTGTAGCACTTACCGTTTAGACGGTCTGTACATAATTTTTATAAAATAGACACATAAGTAATCGATATCCCTTTGCGAAAATCGTTGTTACAAAATACGAATTAAAAACAATTGTTGATATATAATATTTATAAATAATAATAATTAATAAACTAATAATAATAATTGGACTAATCGGTAAAAATAATAATATAAAGAATAATATTATAAAAAATCGTATCGAGATAATACGACTAGAAGTATAGGTAGGTATTGCGATTTGAAAAAATGTGAATCTAAAAATACCGTGTTGTTTATCCTGTTAAGGCAACCCTGCCGAATTACCACGAGTACACCGGCGTGTATCTTTGTTTCTTGCCAACATACAATTATTGGACGCTTTTTTTTATTTTTTCCAAAGTAATATTTTACGGAAAGGTAAATAAAAATTTTTACACGCTAACGTACAAGTAAAACTATCACTTAAGTTTTAACTTTTTTGAGAATACCATAAATTTCCTAAATTATTTTATATTAAGTTTTTAAATCTGTTTAAAATACTTACCGAATTCTATTTGCACTAAATTATCATTATCCACTATAATATATTATATTGATTTCAATGAATACCACAGCGAATCCACAGATAGTTATAGTTGAAGAAATAATATTTTTACCTGTCTTTCATTTAATTTTGCTTAAAATTTCAAATGTATTCTGTTAGATTCTGAACGAAGTAAAGAAGCTAGTGTTTTTACAATGATGTTTATTTTTTTTTTCTGTGTACAATTTTTCGTATGGAAAGTACTTGTCCAAAAGTTTTGATCAGTAACTTTTTGAAACCGGATTCGCCTCTGGATTGTACTTTAGAGAGGTCATCAATTTTTGAATTTATCAATTCTTCAATTTTTTTTTCGGAAAAAACTACCCAAAGTTTGACAAAAACAACTCGAAAACCATAATTTTCGATCCGAACTATCTATATGAAAATTTAAACATAGATAGAAAATCATATAAGTAAGATTTTGGCGCAAGAAAATTTTGAAAATGTGAAAAAAAAATTTTTTTCCTCATTAATTTTTATATTATTAAATTCCCTCGTTCAGAATCGTTTTATTGAAGAAATGATTTATCGTTTCTTTAAAATTCAATACACCCGTCAAGTGAATCCCACCCGTCGTGCGAAGAACACCCGTCGTGCGAAGTATGTCCTGCTTTTTTTTAAATGAAAAGGGCAGCTGATGTAGTTGATTTTTTAAATTCTTTAGTTTTTTGTATATAATATTATGCTACTGTGAGAAATATTCTCATTATCACAATTGAATATCTACTGAGAAAGTTAAAAAATTAAAATTACTTATATTTTATTTACATTTTTACCGTTTTGTTTTTTGAATAAATGAACGTGTTCTTTTTTGTAGTGTTACACACATGTTAAACTATATATAATTATAATATGACCATCTACTTTATTTTTTTTTTTCTAAAACTAAAAAGTCTGGAAAATGTGCCAACTTTTAAACAATAAACGAAATAAAATATTGTCTAGTGACAATATGCTGCTATTGAGTGTAGGTATTTTATTATTCAATGATAATATTATCAATATTTAGCATAAATTTGTTTAAGTATAATATGAAAATTTAAAAATTCTGCATAAATTATTTGCATACCTACTTCTTGTGTCGATTTTTTTTTGCTATTGTTATTATTTTCCCTGTAATTTATAAAATAATTTTTAAATAATAGCCGATACTAGTTTTGAATTCCGAGTTATAAAAATCCGGACATAATTCGCACGACGGGTGGGATTCTCTTGACGGGTGCATTGAATTTTAAAGAAACGATAAATCATTTCTTCAATAAAACGATTCTGAACGAGGGAACAAGTTAATAATATAAAAAATAAACGAGAAAAATGAATGTTAGAAAAATGTCCAAAATTTTTTTTTCACATTTTCAAAATTTTCTTACGCCAAAATTTTTCTTTTATGATTTTCTATGTTTAAATTTTCATATAGTTCGGATCAAAAAATGATGGTTTCCGAGTCGTTTTTGTCAAATTTTAGGTAGTTTTTTCCAAAAAAAAAATTGAAGAATTGAGAAATTCAAAAAATGACCCTTCTAAAGTACAATCCAGAGGCAAATCCGGTTTCAAAAAGTTACTGATCAAAACTTTTGGACAAGTATTTCTATATGAAAAGTTGTACACAGAAAAAAAAAAGCCGGACATACTTCGCACGATGGGTGTACTTCGCACGACGGGTGGTATTCTCTTGACGGGCGTATTAAATTTTAAAGAAACGATAAATCATTTCTTCAGTA
>JAIPRM010000791.1:0-25147 GCA_025469315.1 Stegophylla sp. TES_Ste_2020 | reverse complement strand
GTTTTCGAGTCGTTTTTGTCAAATTTTGGGTAGTTTTTTCCAAAAAAAACATAAAAAAGAATAGAGAAATTCAAAAAATGACCTCTCTAAAGTACAATCTAGAGGCGAATCGGGTTTCAAAAAGTTATTGATCAAAACTTTTAGACAAGTATTTCTATACGAAAAGCTGTACACAGAAAAAAAAAAATAAATAAACATCATTGTAAAACCACTAGCTTCTTCACTTCATTCAGAATCTAAAATAATAATAATAATGATGACCAAAATAAATCATCACTATAAGGTAATGTAATGTACTATAGTTTGTTTAATATTAATAATTAAATAGTTATATAATTATAGATTCTGAACAGTGTTTTTCCTATGATGTTCATTTTTTTTATGTGAACACTTTTTTGTGTAGAAATACTTGTTCAAAAGCCTTGATCAGCAAGTATTTGAAACCGGATTTGCCTCTAATTGGTACTTTAACGAGGTATTTTTTTGAATTTCTTAATTCTTCAATTTTTTTTCTTTTTTTGGAAAAAACTATCCGAAATTTCACAAAAAAAGACTTGGAAACTATTATATTTTGATCCAAACCAAATTTTATGAAAATTTAAACATAGACTATAATATGAGAAACATTTTTGCGCAAGAAAATTTGGAAAATATGAAAAAAGTTTTTTGATATTTTTCTAACACTTTTTTTCTCAGTAATTATTTTTTTATTTTATTTATTTATTAGACACAAAAAAATAAAGTAGAGTAAAGTATAGACAACAAAGCCAGACATATTTCGCACCATGGATATTCTTCGCTCTTCGGGTCAGATACTCTTGGTGGGTGGGTTGAAAATGACGACTATTATTATTCTTTATATTATTAACTTCTTTCGTTCATAATCGCCTCATTGAAGAAATGATTTATCGTTTCTTTAAAATTCCACAAACCCACTTTTTGTTGGCTTTCTTGTCTATACTTTACTTTACGTTTCTGAACTGTTTTTATTTTTCAAAATGAAATTATAAAGTACCTGTGAAGTAAACATCATACTTTTAAATACCTATCGACTTCATAAGATATATTTTCAAGTCAATCATTTACAATATAAAATTTGTGATATTTTTACAAACGTACAACTTTTAAAATAAATGTATAATGATCAGAACCAGAATTACCGTTAAAACTATCTAAGCCAGCTGTTTCCAACTGGGGGGAGGAGGGGTACTCAAGATGATTTTAAAAGGTACGCGAAAAATAGTAATAGTGTAATAGTGGAAAATGTTGAAATTGATTAATTTAAACGGTCCATTTCAGAAACTTGCAATTTATGTTATTAAAATTGAAAAGTTTCTATCACACAATTAAAAACTTAACCATCGACTTATTTTATTAATTTAATTTATACAGTATATATGTTATATATATTTTATAGACTATAAATTATAGAATGTATATTATTATATACATGTGGCGATGATGGTGTGCAATCAACTTTGCCCAACTGGGTAGTATGCTTGATATTACATTAAATTACATTATTGCTATTTTTTATTTGTATATTTTAAAAACAATTATGTGAAAAAAGTTTAAAAGTTATAATGAGTTATGAGGAGAACAATATAGCAAAATATTTAACTTAGGGGTACTGAAGAAAAAAAAATATTGGGAACCACTGATCTAGGCTACAAGTCTAGGAGTGTTAGGCTGTAAGAGACTAGCCAGATTTATTATTTTCAATTTTTGTATTCATAAACAAAACGTATAAAACTATAATAAAAATGTATAGAACATTTTAGTGTAAATTCAGAATTAATTAATTTTGAAAAAATAATAAATATTTTTACCACAAATAAATCAAGAAAAAGACAATAATATGAACAACTAATGTTATGTATTTATGAATACAAAATCATAATAGACAATAGTCTAATCCTCTTGATTACCATGTTCACTGTACATTATTATTTAGTAATATGTTGTGTGTGGGATCCCTTTACACAACAAGCAGTTGATAGTAGATATTCAAAAGAAAATTGTCGATCATTGATCACTAATAAAATGGAAGATCGTTTACAACACATTCTAGTGAAAACATGATGGAATCATTGATAAAAGGAATTAATACAACATTTATAAATATTCTCTGAATTATATTACAAAAATAAAAACCTCTCGCTATATGGAGAGAATGTTCTGAATTAACCTTGAGTGCTGAATGGGTAATATACTGATTATATTATTAAGAGGAATCACCAGTCATCAATACAAATTTATTACAAGAGAATCATTTCAATTTTTATTCACCAGAATTAAAATCTAAAATTCTTGTTAGATACAATTGATAACTTAATGGGCAGGTATTTTAAAACAACAGTAACAATAGAATAACAAAGGTCATACTTAATAATAGATCATTTAGAGCATTAAAACACAAATAAAATAAACATTTCTCTCTGATCTCAATTGTAGGTGTCATACCTTTTAAATTTTTGAATTTTTAAATTTAAATTTAAATATGTAAATTAAAGACAAATGGTATTCAATTATAAAATACTCAACAGTGAGAAGTTACTTCAATAACATAATATTTTACCTACATTACAAAATTTAAGCACAACAACTTTTATTCTATTAATAATTTTTAATTTTTTTTTTTTCAAATTGTAATTTAATACTAGTTTTAGAAAAAATGCACAATAGCCAATTATTTTTCTAATTTTTAGAATAATATTGGTGCTTAAATCTCTAATAAAGGTTAATCCATTCATTTTCTAAAATTTTTTTTTTAAGTTTGGGAATAATTTAATATTGATAAATAAGTCATAATGTCATCATTATTATGACATAATTGACAAAATTATTAAAATATTCGTAAACTTAAAAAATTGTAAAAAGTAATTAACCTTTATTAGAGATTTAAACACCAATATTTTTCTAAAAATCAAGTTTACAAATTGGCTATTTTGAATTTTTTTTTAAAGTGAAGCATAAAATTTCAAATTTCAAAATTTTGGTCCTAAAAAAAATAATTGTATATGTATATGCTGTAGCACAATGCAACAGTAATTTAAAAAAAAAAAGTTTAAAATAATTAATAGCAGAAAAGTTATTGTATTTACCAAATTGTACTGGAACACACTGTATATTCAATGTATCAAATATACAATAAGTATACAGAGTACCATACATATGAATGATTTATCAAGGGTTTTTTTTTAATTTTTGTATAAGTCACTGACTAACAAAATTGTAAAAAACTAATAGATTACTATTAAGTTTAATAGTATGTATACATTAAAATAAAATAAAATTCATATCAAAACAGATTTCAAAAGACCCGTATGTTATGGTACTGACATATAACTATAAAATGATAAATTCAGTGCAATCTAGTGATAAAACAGATAACAAATAAATAACAGGAAGTATGCAGGACATTACATCGATTCATTCTTTTCAAAGCAGAGTATTGGATTATACATTAAAATTAATTTTAATATAATGATTATATTATTCATAAAACAATTCTCAAAAGTTTTCCAGTTTACATCATACAGGAATATTTCAAAAAAAGGGTGTATTCTTTGTAATGATTTAAGAATTTGAAAAATTAGATTTGAAAATAGATTCTCTTTCTAATTACTAAATTGTAGTATATATGAAGATTTTTAACTGTTTCCAAATGTGAGTTTCTGAACACAATACAAATAAATTGATTAGAGTGTAAAAGTTTTGCCCAAAATATAAAATGAATGCTCAATAAAAATTTCATTTAAAATTAAACTAAAAAAATAATATTTTTTTTTTTTTTGATGCAGGAGCATTTATAAAACAATTTAAGATTTCACCAACAATAATTTTATTATTATCAATTTATAATTGAAATTTTAAACAATAATAACTCATAGTTTATGACTATTTTAATATCATTGATAGTTGTTACAGAGTCATATACCTAAATATTTTTAAATAATAAGTAAAAAAAAAATGTATTTCACTTTAAAGTAATAACAATAAAATTATTTTATAATTATTTAAACAGAAATAATTAATTCAAAATACACAATTTTATTAGATTTATTTGACCGAACATTTTTATACATTTTATTAATAGGAGAAGATCCTTTTTTATATTATTTAAAAATCATAAAATTAAAATAAACCTAATACAAATATACATATATATATTAGGAGGTATTGTTTATAATGTATTCATCACTTGTCACATTCCAATTTATTTTAAGATATTAGAAAATTATTTATTTTTGTTAATTATTCAAATTACAAAGTTATTTACATAAATATATAATAATTCATTGTCTAAAATACTATTCAATTCACCAGTAATAAAGAAAACTCAGTTTCTAGAGGAACAGTATTTTCAATCAGTGCCACAACTAAGCAGTGAATTGTTCTGTAAAATAGACACTAATATTATTAACCAAGTATAACAATTATTAATTTTTGATAGCTAAAAAAACTAAGGGTTTTTAAAATTGGTTTGTACCAGTGCCTTCAAAATCATACTTGTACTAATAAGTAATTTCCATTTAAAGTGTTATATTTTGAAAATAATATTTATAACAAATTATAATATAGGCTGTTTAAAATAATTTAAAATCAGTATAGTAAGTAATAATCAATTAAAAAAAGAGTAACAATGTAAGTTAATCTCACAAAACAAATATTGTCATATCATTAAAATTTAGAATATACCGAGTGAAATGACTAGAATATTATAGTACGATTGTAATGGCTATACAAGCTCAACAATTAATAATTTGTAAGGAAGTATTGTGAAATACAGTAAAACCCCATCAAGACGGAAACCCTATTAAGATAGAAAAATTGGACAGACCCAAGCAATTCCGTCTATTAGCAAGGTTTTACTGTAGTTACAAAATATTATAAGTAGAATGTATTTAATATCTAATGAACAACAACTGTTAGAGTAATAATCTTATCCAATATTAAGAGATTAATATAAATAAGCAGTTTAGTAAACACATACCAATTTTTATTTAATTTGCATGTATAATTTATCAGCTGAAACCAGACTCAGACTGGCCCGGACCGCAAAAGAATAAAGTCAACTTTATTCTCTATACCCATTTGAAGAATTTCAATGAAATTTGTTAGTTTTACCTAAAATTACATACTTTAATGTACATAAAAGAAAATTGGTTCAACCGATTGTTTTAAAAAACTTAATGCCTAGATAGATAATTTCATTGCAAATATTTTGGTACAATAAAATTTCTTACGGACTATGTATTAAACATTTTACAAGGGTTTGAAAAAAAATCAGAAAAAATATGGACAAATTACTTATTATGATATATTTCTAATTAACACGCAAAAGATTGGTAAGTAATATTTTTTCCGCATCTTATTATATATCATATTATACATATCATCTTATTATACATCTTAGTATTTTTCAATGCCGAATATGATGGTTTGAATTAAAATTCACGTGCATCAATAGTTTTCTAATTATTTTATTCTATTTTGAAAATTCAATATATTCGGTTATTATATCAAATACCTATTATTTCGTCAGTACTCTGCGCAACATTTAAGTTCAATTATTCAAAACTGATAATTATTATTGTGTATTAATTGAAGCTCTGTTCAGAAATGTATTATTGAAGAAATTATTTATCGTTTCTTTTTATTCAATACACCCGTCAAGAATATCCCACTCGAGTACACACTTTTTTTAGGCATGGTTTATGAACATAAAATATTGAATAATTTTATTATTTATATCCACCCACACTCAATACTTATATTAAAATTAATTTTCTCTTGTTCTTCAATTTTACTAGGAAGAGCAATAGCCCCGCCCAAGCTGATAATTAATGATTATGTGAACGATTCTGAACCCTTAAACACACCCAGCATACTAGACGTATACTAGAAATGTGTTAGATAAAACTTTTATCGAAAATATAACTTTTGGGGGCCCATTATAGAGATTGCTGATGGGGCCTTCTGGAACCAGTCCGACTATGACTAAAACCACATAAGTTGGAATAGTGATAACTGATTATGAGATCCTAGAGATTTATTAATCCTTTTATAACTAATTAAATAATATGTTAAATTGACTATATTAGTATTTAATAATAGTGTAAAAATAAGCATATCAATCCACATAATTGTAGGAAAACCTACTTATAAAGTTTATCTTTTCAACATTCAAAACAAAATTATGTTAATCTTATTCTTTAAGTATGATAAAATGTGATAAACTTACGATTAATAATATTTTACAATACAAAACAAAATATTTATTTTCTAAATAAAATTTTAACATTTAACGATAACACGATAATGAGTATCTTCTTTCTTTTTATTTAATACACACTATGAAATATTATACTAATCTGTTCATATAATATGTAATTACTTATACATGACAAATCAAATACTTTAAAAATCATACTTAAAGTTTACTTGATTTTTATAATGTAAAAATTAATTTAATTATAGGCTAAATAAAATAATGATGAACACACAAATTACTTGAATAAGTTGGACACAATTATTAGAAAAAATTGTATTTGAACATCTTATTTTTCAGTGACAAAGTGCTATGAATATTTGTTGAATTTGAATCAATAAAAATACGATTTATTTGAACGATTTCTAAAATAATAACAAATGAGATTCAAGCTCCATTAAGTGGTGACTGTTATGATACAATTGCAAAATAATAAATGTTGCATATTACGTATAAATGTTATACATAAAAATCCCTTTTAATTTCTTTGATTAAAATTAAATTTTGGTTTATTAACTTAACTTAGTTGTATACATTATACAAGTACATAACAATGAAACAAAAATGTCCAAAAAATGTAGTTTCTTTATGTAAACAACAATAACTTTCAGTGTCATCAACTTACAAAAATATACATCTTTCATTTCAGTCTTAAGCTTAACTTAAAACAATTCACTTACCAAGGTTGATTCCTCGGTCCAAAATTTGGTCCCTGATTCCATCTACCACTAGGTCTAGAAAGATTTCTGGGGCCTCTTGTCCAGTTACTATTACCTCCTCTTTTCCACACAGGTCTAAAATCTGTATTTCCCAAGTTCCTTCTAGGATCATTTGGGGCAAACCCCCACTGCCGCGAAGGTTGATTATGTACAAAGTTTAAATCATTTCGCTCTTGTTTCCACTGGTTAGAATGTTTCCAATGTTCAGGTTGCTGCTGATGCGGTAGTTGTTGTTTTTGTGGTAATTGTTGTTGTGGTTGTTGTTGTTGTGGTAGTTGTTGTTGTGGTAGTTGTTGTTGTGGTAGTTGTTGTTGTGGTAGTTGTTGTTGTGGTAGTTGTTGTTGTGGTAATTGTTGTTGTGGTATTTGTTGTTGTTCTACATTCCATTGATTTTCAGTAAAATTAGATCTTTCATTACTCCACTGTTGGGATGATTGTTCCCAATGATTTACGTCTGGTACACTTTGTGGATCAAACTCAAAAGGCGGTGGTGGTGGTAGAGGTGGAGGTAATAGTATTGGGTGTTTTTGATCGAGGTTTGATTTAGATTTCTCATCATCATCACTTAAATCCATATCAATACTTTCAACATTATCTTTTTGTGGTTTAATGACTGCATCCATAAGCAAAGTTGGTGGTGAAGGTGGCATTGGAATACCAGGAAATGATCGGTAGTCAATATCTACAGAAACTGTAGGCGAATTCATATGAGGAGAATGTGTTAAACTGATTAAATTTCTATGGTCTATATCAGAAGTTTTAGGAATCATTTTTTGAGTGATAATTCTATCATCTCTATCTTGCATTTTTACTGCTAAAGTAAAACAATTTGCATCAAGGCTTCCATCTGCTTTACTGATAATAGGATCTTGATAAGAAATTTTTTCATGAAAAGGTGGTGATGCTGGAGTATCATTAGGTGACCAATTATCCAAGGCTTGTTCCCAAGCTGAAATGTTTTAACAATATATTAACATACATTTTACAATGAGAAGATAAAATATTTTATAAATTACTTGACAATAAAGGAATATTTAATATAATAAAATAAATATGGCCAAACTGTGGATTGTAAGCCACATGAAACTTGTGTCATACTTATACGGCTAGCGTTTAGTTTAAAGACACAAAACATATAATACCATATTTTTCTGTTTTAGATTTTAAATGAAGCGAAGAAGCTCAAGATAAAAATTATGTATAAAAAAAAAAGACTATTAGATAAAAGTAACGATTTTACTAGGATTGAGTCTATACAATTTTTAAAGTTTGACTTGAAAATATAAAAATTATGAACTTTAATAGTAATTCATGATGATAATTATTAACATAAAATTAATGTAATATGAGTGTGCATGTTTCAATGGCTGGTGGAGAACAAAAATAAAATGTTAACCTTGAACAAACATAAAGTTGAATTAGGTCACGTGAATATGTTGACCTAATTCCTGATGTGATGGAATGGCACTTCATTGCCTTTAATGAGCGGCAAAAATAGAATAGCTCTTAATGACACAATAAAATAATGACAAAATTTTAATTATTAGAGCAAAGCTACAGTCTCACAATAAAAATAGCAAAATACCTGTGTATTCAATATGAATCGTTGGTAAAGGATTATCATTTACAAGCAATAAATTAGAAGAAGTATTAGTAAACTCGGGAGCAATATACTGTTGACTAGAGGACATCGGAGTAGGTACATAAGCTTCATAACTATTCGTAGAATAAATAGTACTTTTATTGTTTTCGTCATTCATCTAAAAAAAATAAAAATAACTTTTGATATATACTACAAAGAATAATTATTAATTAATGACAAAATATTAAAAGTACTTCATTATTATATGATTCATTAGGTTGATTAAATTCTGAGTAGGCAAATGTCTCATCTGGAGGTGGCGATGGAGCATCATATGGAAACTGACTAGTTAATACTTGTTGATCATGATTTTCCATTGCTGGAAAACTCACAGATGCTGGATCATATAGTTCTGAATAGTAATTTTTTAATAAAACACTTAAATTACCTTTATATATATGAAAAATAAATTAAACATACCTTGAACAGTATTATATGATTCAGGAGTATTGTATGATTTAATATTAGTGGTAACTGTAGAGGGTACATAAACATCAGAAATATTGTTACTGTTTTCAACAGAAGTTACATATTTTTCAGGATTTAATGGATTATTAAAACTTATATTTTGTACACTTAAATCTTCATTAGACACTGAAGATGTCGAAGGTGAAGGTGCATTAATGTCAGGAGAAGGCATTGGACTATCTGTTAGCATAGAACATAACATTGATTCCAATTTATTCTTTAGAAGATTTACTCGTTTTGAGTAGTTAAAATATGCCTAAAATAAATATTATTTATTATTAACTTAAAAAATTAATAAATAATTTACAATTGGAAATTGTCAACATTAATTAACATACAAATTTAAAAAATTTTACCTGCGAAACTGTTTTTACTTCTCCTTGTTGTTCTTCATAATAGGATGTAGCTACTTCCAAGGCATCTATTAACTGAGCTCTTTCAACCGTTTCACGTTTGAGACATCTTATGTAACTTTCAATTTTTGCTATACCATCATTCAATTCATTAAGAAATTCATGACTCCTTGTTCGGTCTAAAAAAAAAAAATAATAATTAATATCAATATTTACTATTATTCTATTAAATATGTAAATAATATAATATCAAAAATATTCAAATATTAAATATAAGCTATTATATTATATTAAATATACAATATTCTGTATCAAAATGCAAAAACTTTGCAACCAATTTATTTATAATTAATATTTGGCCACAAAGTTTCATTATGCTTTTTTTGATATTAAATTCATTTTTACACATATATGTGTACTTTGATACACTAAACATCTTACAAAATCAACAAATTACCTTTAATACACAATATTATATTTTATAATAATAATAAAACTAACATTTTTTTTTTTTTTTTAAACAATTTATTACCTTTTAACATATTTTGTATGGCTTCATTATTAGTAAGAGGCAAATTAGCTTCTCTTAAAATTGTCATCTTTAAATCTGTACTCTGTTCCAATTTTACACACGAGCGTATTTTAGCAGCTAATGTGTGTATCTAGAAGACAAATTTAATATTACAAGTAAAATAATTTTTAACTCAAATTTCATTGTGATTCACATTTATAATAAATTACACAGTAATTGCAAGTGAAAATTATGATTATCCAACCCAAAAATGCACAATTGTTATTGAGAAAGAAGCACAAACACCACATAGGACATAGAAAAATTGTTTGCTAATTTAATTTATCCTAAACAAGTAAATTCTTTGATAACATAAAATTTTAAAATTAAATGTATGTTAAATACAGTTATTATCAACATTTAATTTATCAACATTGAAGTAATGGCTTCCATAATTAAATTTAACTAAATAATTAACTTACTTGAAATTCTTGTACAGGATCAGCTAACTTTAATTTTTGAATTGGTGTAGTTAATAGACCAGTTAGATCACCTAAGTAATTATCATCATATACAGCCCTTTCCTCCCATATTTTAATAATTCTTGAAATTTTTGATTGAATTTTTTCATCTCTAAAACATAAATATAGGTATATAAATAATATACCTAGCTACTACCAATATTATAACAAAAAATAATATTTTCTATCAAATTTTTAGTTTTTTTTTTTAAAAAAAATAGTAATTTTTATATTTTATACTTAAAAAGATAACACTTAATTACTAAGAATTATGAAAAATGATTTCTCTATCATGGAAACAAAATTCTTCAAATCAAACATGTGCTAAGTATATGTTCTGATCTGAGTACTTTTTATAAGTATAAAGTATTTCCGTTATAGAAAGGATTTTCATAAAATTTTTTAAAAAAATCATCATTTTAAAACCACAAGGTTCTCTCACAGTTTAAAATTACTCAATGCAATTTTTGTCACATTTATATTAAAGAATTAATATTATTTTGAAGTCAATTATACTTGAAAAACTAATAAGTCTGAGAACATTTAGGTATTAGAAAAAAGTTTTAAAGCTGACGCTAAATAAATAAAAAACTTTATCCCTTATAATACCTACCGATCTATATATTAAGGAATTATAATATTTAAACGCATTAGATAAAAGCACACAAAATAAAGTTCATTCCTGGGTTATTTTAATGATAAATTATTAATATTAACAGAAATTAAACCTAAAAATATATTATTAAATTAACATAATATATAAACAAAAATTTAATTCTTTTGACTTAGGCACATATTATAATAAATACAAATTATATTACTTAAGTAGTTAGGTATAAACTTCTAATAAGAAACATTAATTACCTACAACAGAAGTGCTTTTTGATTCAATTTCTGACACTAAATCATAAATTTTTATAAAGGTGATATAGTTATGATTATGATTGTAGTCACTAGTATCTACTACCTAACTGTATAATTGTCTTAAAAGAAACTTACCTAACATAGGGAATAGCCTTTTGGATAGCAGTTGCCCATCCATCAACGAACTTGTAATTCTTCTTCTTACTGTACTGAATTACATCGTTGGCCAAATAAAACAGAGTCAAACGTTTCTCGATTTTCACCTTCCTTATGACTTTCAGCCAAATAGAAATAATACTTTTGTGATATTCGTGACGTTTCAGGCACCATGTTGACAATGATTGAATTGCGTCTTGGGTGTCTTTCAGAAGCATTAGCTTCTTTTCGAATTCTTGATCTGAATATTCAATCATTATCACAACTATCTATTTGAAAAAAAAAAACATAAAAAATGTACATTAAAAAAAATAATGTGAGGAGTATTGCAAGTGGAAGTCGAGGCGAATCGAAACGGGCAATTAACATGCCACGATCAACGACGGTCACATTTTATTTAACAGCAAAAACCACTCACCTCAAAGAGCAGCAGGTGTAATCCTTAAATATTTCAATAAAATGATTGAAATTACATTAAAACGGTCGAGACATGATATTGTTACACGCTAGTTCAATACCAGTTGCAATACTATCAATGAGCTTTGGCCGGTTTTTCATTTATGTCGACAAACAGAATAGAGTCGAAAAGTCATGCATAAGACAAGTATAATATTTAGAATATTAACACTGTAGTACAGTTTTTAAAAAAAATCAAAAAATTTAAATAATCATTGTTTATATAAATACTGTATATAGTATAGAACACTCATTACACACTTGTACCTGGCTAGTAGGTATCTATGATATTATTATTATTATTAAAGTACATTATATTATTATCGATGGTCTCTATGTGGGAGGGATGAGCAAGATACGCGATAAGTTTTATCAATTTCCATGGAAGATGGCGTTGTGTTTACTTCAGTCACCGAACCGCTGAAAATTCGTATTCTCACCGCACACAATTGGCTACTGGCGGTAACAATAGTTTTAAACAATATACCCAGAGGGCATTCATGATATTAATATAATAAATATGTACAGCCCGGATTCCAATGCGTACTGGCGTAAAATAGAATCGGACTACAGGAATCCGAACAATCACGGGCATACCCATTTTTGCGAGAAACTCGGTCGTCCTGCGGTCTGCAGCAAATTTAAAATCTATCCAACACTCGAACCATTCACAATCAAAATTTAAATGTTCTACAAGTTGTCCAAAAGTTTCTATCATTAACTTTTTGAAACCGGATTTGCCTCTAGTTGGTACCTTAGAAAGGTCATTTTTTCAGAGGACAAAACTCGGACTCGGAAACCATTATTTTTTGATCCGAACATTATGAAAATTTAAACATAGTTAGAAAATAATATAAGAAAGATTTTGGACATTTTTTTTCTCGTTTATTTATTTTTCCTTTATATATTGGATAAAAAAAAGTGTAGTATAGACAAGAAAGCCGGACATACTTTGCACTACGGATATTCTTCGCTCTTCGGGTCAGATACTTTTGGTGAGTGTATTGAAAATGACGACTATTATTGTTCTTTATATTATTAACTTCTTTCGTTCAGAATCGTCTTATTGAAGAAATGATTTATCGTTTCTTTAAAATGTAATACACCCACCAAGAGCTTCACACCCGTAATGCGAAGTATGGCCGGCTTTTTCATGTTTAAAATCTGGCCAACGGTAGGGCCATGGCTCTCTTTGGCCAGTTTCTGGCGCTGCTATTATATATTGTACCAACTTCTCAAGATAAATGGATAAATCAGCCTTGGTAGTTGGTACTATTGTATGTATATTACCAATAATTGTATGTCTATTTGTATTATATTAGACTGTAACTTGACAACTGTGAATAATGTGAGCAATAAAATGGTATTAACAGGTATTTGAAAATAATTAAAACTTTTTAATTAAGTAAATAATTTTGAAACAAATATTATATTTCAGTATTCCAACACGATAAATGATAATTTTAAATCATACTTATAGTTATGCAACAATTTAAGATTTACTGAAAAAGAATTACTATTTTTATTTTTTAATTATTTTTATCTTCTAACGATAAAACATGGAATCTGGAGTAAAATTTTTAAGTGAAAGTAAAAAACAACAGTCTATCTTTTATATTATTAATGTATATCTAATTATATATCTAGGTACCTTATATTTGTATAAAATAATTTTTTAGATATATATTCTGTTGAGTGGTTAAAAATGTACAAGAAACGCATTCAGAAATTTAAATCATTTTATTGTAATGGTACTTTTCCATATAGATCGTTTTCACCTCAAGTTGTAGAATTTATATTTAAACTTGCGGACGAGTATGGTTTGGATGACACTGTAAAGTATATGAGCGTGGAGTTCTATGATAGGTAACCAAATAAAACACCTACTAATAATTTATACAATATTATGATATTTATCAATTACTTGCATATAGATTTTTATCTGAATACTTCATTCTAAAGCATAAAGACGATTACAAAGACAATCCAAATGCATGGCTAAAAATATTGAAACAATGTAGAAAGCAATTTTACCTGCGAGTTTTGTCATGCATACAAATAATGTCAAAATATGTTGGAAAATCACCAAAGGTCATTAAAATATTTTCTTAGTAAAATATGATTATGTATATATTATGATTTAAATATTTTGCTTGTATTTAATAACAATTAATTGTATTGTGGTCAATGGATAGTGTCTACATACTTAAATTTAAATTATTCTCCTAACAATAATATGCATTATAGATGGCTAGCGTTCAAGGGGGAGGAAGCAAGTGGGACACATATCGAGGACCTTGAGCTTTTAAAACCCTTGTGCTTAGAGGTTATAAAAAATCCTTACTAGCAGAAAATGAATGAAAAAATAATATTTGTAGTACTTAATTGTGCATATAAATCTTAGACATAAATATGATCTAAAATATAAATAATAATACAACATTTAAAAATAAATGTAATTAAAACGAAAAAGACAGTGTGATTATGAAAGTTCTGATGATTCAAATAACTTAATATCTATATAAATCTGAAAATAACTTCCAGATATTTTATTTTTATGTGATAGTTTCAGGGGCTTTATCTTTTATTAATTAAAGATTTATGCAATTAAAAAGCAAAGATAAGTAAAGTATAAACAAGAAAGCCAGACATACATTGCATCACGGGTATTCTTCACACCTCGGGTCAGATAATCTTGGTGGGTGTGTATAAAAGTTTAAAGAAACCATAAATAACTTCAATAAGATGAATCTGAATGAAAGAAGTTAATAATATAAAGAATAATAGTCATCATTTTCAACACACTCACCTACTATCTGAACCGAAGAGTGAGAATATCCATGGTATAATGAAAGTGTTGGCTTTTTGTACCACGTTGGTCAGCTTTGAGTAAATGAAAATGAAGACCTAATGAAATACTGATAATTTTTACAAGACTATTTAAGAGATGTGGATTTTTGTGATATAGTTGCTTCTGAAATATACGAAGGGATTATGTTTATTTTGAAATGCTGTTTAAGATGATAATTTAGCACAAGTACTATTTTTCTTAAATACGATGCCTGGTGTATTCTCAACCATAGAAATGTATTATTTACTTCAAATGCATCTTAGTTCATTTAACTACTTAATAGATTTTTTGACAGGGGGTAATGTTAATTATACATGTGAATAATTTATTTGTATATTAATGTTATAAATTATGATTAGCCGTGTTCTCTGTACTTATTGTCACGAAGTGACCTGAATCTCAAAATAAAATTAATATCATTAAACATTGATTGATTATATATTCTAAGACTGTTATTGATGCTGCATAGATTCTTGAAGTGAGTGATGTCAAAACTATACTGAAAAGAACTGGACACTTATATACAGTTCAAAACATTCTTTCTTCAGAAGTAGAAGTCTTGCATACAGTTAGTTATAAAGTAATTATTGGTTTCAAAAAAAAAAAAAAAAAAAATGAATATTTTTATAATATTATGGATAATTATTACAAAATAAGTATTGGTTTAGCTGAATGGTCCTTCAACATTTATATTGGTAAAATATTTCATTGGTACAATTCCAGTTAAAAAAGCAGATAGTTTGTATTCTACATGTTTGTTAATAACAGACTTAGTTTACATTAATCAACAAGAGCTATATGATCGATTACAATATCAAATAACAGGGTATAGAAATTGTACATACAGTGAAAAGTAATTACAATGTTCTATAATATTATTATTCATTTTAAGTATTTTTCATACCTTCTATGATTAATAAATGAACATATTTTGTACACACCAATTCTAGAATAAAGTTTATTGACATTGAATATGACAAAATAACTACAGCAGCTGTAGTTGTTCTCACAGCATTTTATATTTTGGATTCAACTAACGATGCAAACAAAGAATTAAGTGAGTATCTATCTAACGTTTGTGAAAAGTCTGTTAATGATTTATATATGATTTCATCTATTTTGCTATCTATTATAAACTCAATTTGAATTGATCAACTATTGAACTTGATAAATTATTCAAATTTATATTAATTATACTTGTTTACTATTTTTTATTTTTTTTAAGTAGGTAACAAAATATTAACAAATATCTTTATTTTTAAAATGTCAAAAGTCTTTTTTTTATTTTTTTGTATGATTAATAAAAATATTTTAAATTTTAATTATGTTTAATTTATTTTAAAAATTAAACTATATATTATATAATGTAGGCAGGGATGGGCAAGATACTCAAAAAAAAAGTATCTAGATACAAGATACGATAAATTTTCACCTGTCAATACAATATAAATTAAATATTTTCAAAAAGATACAAGGTACTTTTTTATTCTCTCTTAAAATACAAGATACTAGATACAGTATCTAAGATAAAAGATACATTTTTTTTAAAATAATTATTAAAATAAATCACTACATTATGTAGGTATATAAAATATATGAGCGGAACCACCAAATCAAGACGACTTAAGTGAATTTTACACGTATATAATATAATTTTCTCAACTTAACAAAAAATGATGAATGTGGTGAAATACTCCATATAATAACAACCAAAATAATGGATGAAAAAAAAAAAAAGGTTACTAACATTTTATTGAGAACTAAAATCTGTTTCAAAGTTTTTTCAAAATCTGCTTAGAAAAATTTTGAGGATGGGTTATCCAAGTAGTCTCGATTTGGTAGGTCCGCTCATATATATTATAATTGCATATATGTCCATCTCAAAATGTTAAGTCGATATGGACTTATTTCCAATTATTGATGAATGATACACAACAGCAAATTTTCAAAATTAAAAAAATTATCAATATTAAAATGAACTAAATTAACTAATATCAATCGGTAACCCAATTAACCAATAATAATAAAATCCGAACAATTTTCAATTTTATAAAAATTCAAGTAATAGCATATTTTACCTGTTCTGTTAAATTTTTTAATTTAATGTTTTTGGAAAAAGCAGTACTAATTTCCTTTAAAAAAAAAAAAAAAAAAAAAAACAGTGAAAAGTGACAAAAATATTCTAAATAGAGTTTTGACCAGTATTTTTCAAATAACTGGAATAGTCATAAAAATTATTTTTAGTTAATAATACAAATAAGTACCTAGTTATTTAAAATTACGGCATTACGTCAAAAAGGCGAAAACAATTAAAGAGAAAAACAAAAAAGGCAATAGTAAAAAAAAAAAGTGAGTTATAACAATGTCAATGTTATAACAAAAAAAAGTCTCAATGAAATTATAATTGAGCAATATATTATAGCTGATCAACATCCTGCTGCACTGCGTCAAATATACCATGGTACAGCACAACGGGTTAAGGATTAAATAAAGGTTCACTAGAACATATCAATGAACAAATAACATTAGAATTTCTAAGAAATATTGCTTATAATTTGAAACTTCGAATTAAATATAGTCTTATAGTTTACATTTAATTATAATTATTATTATATTGTCACTAGGAACATTATTATTATATAAACATTTGTAATAAATTTGAATTATGAAATATTATATTTTAGATTCTGAACGAAGTGAAGATGTTATTAGTACCCTTATGATATTTTTTTTTCATATAACAATAATTATCCAAACAATTTGAAAAATTTTTTTGGATATTTTTCCAACACTTTTTTCTCATTAATAATATTTCCTTTTTTTTTAATATACAAAAAACAAAGTAAAGTAAAGTTAAGTATAGACAAGAAAGCCGATACTTCACTCTTCGGGTCAGATACTCTTGGCGGTCATGTTGAAAATGACGACTATTAAATTGTTCTTTATATTATCAACTTCCTTCGTTCAGAATCGTCTTATTGAAGAAATGATTTATCATTTATTCTTTAAAATTCAATACACACGTCAAGAGAAACCCACCCGTCGTGTGAAGTATATCTGGCTTTTTTTAAATTAAATTGAAGAATTATTTTTTATAGTTATTTATGAAATTAATAGGACAAGTATAGTTGTTCTGTAGAAAAATCTAATTTTTATTTTAAAACAGTCTCATTGAGTTAAATTTGTTTGAACATAAAAATGTATTTTTGCACATAGTTATTTTAATTCATAGATTCGCGTTGAATATTATTTTTTAATTATTATATCATCTAATGTATTATTACATTAGATCACATTAATAGGTAAAAGTGTATAAACAAATTCATTTTTAATTTTCAAAAAAGTCAAATCTTGTCAACAACAAATCAAATAATGATCAAAGATGAATGTGTTAATTAAAATGAATTGTTAATTAAAATAATGTTGGTAACAATTATTTTGTTTATCAATAATAAACAAAATTTAAAAATTAGACATAATGTTTACATTATGAAGAGAGAATATCAAATAAAAAGGATAAAAGTGTGTTCATCACACGTCAAGTACACACTTTTTTTTTTTAGCACAATATGAACTAATAAGAGCCCTAATAACATTCAGTCTATTGAAATTATACTTATAAGAAATATTGTATAATGCAAACGCAAGATATATAATAAAGGTGCTTTATCAGAGAGAGGATTCTGGCAGATACCTTATTCTTGTTAAATAGTAGTTATATTTAGAAAAGAAAACAAATATATTTTTATTTAAGTTTAAAATGTAAATGTAAAATTAATAGAGAATTATTGTGTTTAGAATATAGATATATGGTTTCTATAAATAAAACAAATATGAATATTTTTATGTAAAACTTTAAGTGATGAAATATTAAATAATTAATAAATAATATAATAATAAAGCACTTTACTCCTTTTCGCAATATACTGAAGAAAGAACTTCAACATGAAGTGCGTCACATTCTTGCACTCTCTTCATAATGTCTTGGAAATTTTCATTTTCTTCCAATTCTTCATCTGTGTTTGCTGAGGGGGATTTGGGTGAGTGTATTGTTAACGATTCAAAACGCAAAGACGATTCTTTATCTGTATGTGTAGGTGGATACATATGAGAGGTAAATGTCTCTTTGAATAATTGAACAACATCAAACTCTTTTTCGGGGATCACTTGTGGAGACAACAACTCTACACTTGACATATCAAATATTCCAAGAGAAGACTTTACTGCAAAACAATTAAATATACAATCTATCAAGTCAAATGAAAATATAATACTAGGAAAATTAATAGGAAATTATTAGTAACAAAGAAATGATGGCACTATTATATTCTGGATATCTCTATCTCTATTTGCATGTATAAACATCAATTGAAAATTGTTGCATATAATGTATACATTTCACAAGTATTTTGATTAAATTTAAGTTTAATTTTTAGAGTATTTTAAATTTTATTTATTTTTTTCTAATGAACTAATGCAAAAAACTATATTTGAGAAAGGTCAGTGTCACAGTCGGTTATTTTTCAAAGATTGACGCCTACATTTATACACACAACAACTATACCATTATAAATAAAACAATTATTATTTCCTGAAATTATTTAAAAACCACATTAAAAATACAAAATAATCTAAATGAATTATTACATAATTAAATTTAAGCATATTAAATTTCCATGCTATTATAAGTATTTAGTGCTCATTATATAAGTGTTATAATTTAAAAGTGTTCATTCATGCATTTATAACACTGATTAAAAATATAATAAAAATTCTGTAATTAACAAAAAAAAAAAAAAAGCATAAATTGTTAAGTAAATTTATTACTTTCTTGAAACTTTTAAGAATGATGGCCACTAAATTGTTTTGTTAAACATATTATCATTTTTTAAATTACATTTTCTGGCTTTTTTATTTATAACAATTTGTCTAAGTATAAATTCATATAAATTATAGATACATATAATATAATAATGATGATAATTTCTACTTGTATCCAATTTTTTTATTAAATTATAGTAATTATTTAAAAGCACTTAAAAAAGTGTGCCATAAAAATGAGAATAATAAAATATGTTAATACCTTTATCAAACAGATCCTTTTTGAATTTAATTTCTTCAAACGACTTAGTATCAGAAGACAATATATCAGATAGAATTGTCTTACTAACTCTTAATCTCATTGATTCAAGTTCATCTTCATATACAACGGACTCGTCAATATTAAAAGAGATCGTCATACTCGATGTTCCTTGATTTTGAAATGACTCATGTAATTCATTATCATAAACCTCAACTGTATCAGAATTTCTTGTATTTTCCTTAGTAGTATTTAAAACTTCAACCATAGTAACCTCATTTTGATAGGGATCATTTAGAGCTAAATTACATTGGAAATCATCTTCATCTAGGGTATCAGCTTCATGTAGGGTATTAGATTCATCTAGGGTATCAGCTTCACCTAGGGTATCAGCTTCACCTAGGATATTAGATTCATCTAGGGTATTAGAATCATCTACAGTACCACCTTCATCTACAGCACCACCTTCATCTACAGCACCACCTTCATCTACAGCACCACCTTCATCTACAGCATCACCTTCATCTACAGCACCACCTTCATCTACAGCATCACCTTCATCTACAGCACCACCTTCATCTACAGCACCACCTTCATCTACAGCACCACCTTCATCTACGGTATCATCTTTATCTAAATTTTGATCATCATCTTCATCATTTAAGAGTTTGCTTAGGTTAATTCTCTTCATTGAACTTGTTTTCCTAGTCTCCGAGTTAACTCTACCCAGTGTTGAAGAATGAGTATAAGATGAACATGGACCTTTGCTATCCAATGCAAAAGCTACTTTTTTTTTTACAGGCAAGGATTTCGAGTTTATTTCATTCATATTTTTTCTGTGAGAACTAATGTGAGATCGGAGGTTATTATAATTATTTACAGCGAAACGACAAAATGGACATACATAACTTTTAGTTGTAGTTGTGCTTTTAGCTGAGCGATTATTTTTACTTGCTGATTTTCGTTTATTAGCTCTTTCTTCTTTTAACCTTTCCTTAACAGGTTTAAAAAGTTCTTTAATATTAATTTTTTCTACCGGTTGAATAATTATTTCTTCTTTTTTGAATTGTTCGAATATATTAACATCACCCCCTATTTTTTCTTCAAAGTATTGGACATCCAACACAAATTTAAACATATCATAATATCCACAAGCAATACCACCTCCAATACCATTCTTCTGTTTCATGTGTTGTTCTGTAAAATACACATAAATAATAAATTAGTGTAGTCACTGATTATAAATAGCATAGATATCCTACAGCATGTCACAGTATTTACTTATTGACAGAGCTAAATGAGACAACACTAGTCTAATTTCTATGCAAAATATTAGGCAGTAGGCTATCTACACTATCTATTGTTAATAGTCAATACATAAATATTTAAATGAAGTAACTCACTATATCCTTTCTCTATAAATTCTAATTTTTTTTCACATGAGTATGGTAATATTTGATCCTCTCTATTTATTATTTCGCTATAAATAGAAAAAAAAATTTATTAACTAATTGAACATTAAGCTAACCTGAGAAATACAATTTCAAAACTTACTAAGATTTCTCTCTAAAAAAATAAACAACAGCAATTGCATTTCGTTTTTTTTTCTTATAATATTCTAGATTCTCTGGAATTGACGACAGTTCCACCACCTCTCCAGGCCACCACATCCTTTGGAAGTTAACTAACTTGGCCCATACAATATCTCCAGGAGAGTATAGAGATGTTATCTCATTATTCTTTTTTACTTCAGCTAAAAAATAATAAATAATTCAATTTAATAAGATAATAACATTTATTTAAAATTGTAACATAAGTATTGCTTGGGTATTTTTAAAAAGCACAACATATTTCTCCCCGTGGGTACATTTTGGTCCTAGGGTGAGATATCAATAAGATATTTATGGGGGGGAGGGTTGGTCCAGAGGTCCGTTCCCCTCTGAAATTTGTAAAAGTTGACAACCCAATAAAAATTATTAAATTTAACATGTTAACAGTTTTTTTTAAAAGTTTATCTTTTTAGACATCCCCTGAATTTTGTTTTCAGTTATAGCTATGTGCGATACTCTTACCCAGTGTGTTTTCAATAAAATGATTTTGTGCATAGCTTCAGTTTATTATAGACAACAATAATTGCTGATTTTATGTTGAATAGCACTGGAGCGATTGGGATAAAAAATTTGGGAGAGCTAATTTTTTTATTTGATTGATTTAGCTTCCTCAAAAAGAATTAATCTTTTGTAATTTTAAAAAAATCTGAGGGAGGGGCTATAAGTAGTTTAGAGGGGCTTAGCCCTCCTAATTGCACTTATGGAGAGCGATAAAAACGAACGCTATAAACGCATTGCAACCACCATGTCACAATCAGTGCCAATATAGTATATAGGTAGTAGAACAGCCGGTAGTGTAATACACAGTAATCGAATATAAAGTAATATATTACAATAGGATCTACCTATAGTGCAGGGGTGGTGTTGGTCTACTTTCATAAACTTGAGATCAACCTCCGAGTTTTTCTAGCCTGTCACGATAGACATTTAACCTGATTTATTAAATTATCAAATAATAATAATCCTTTTTAACAATTTAGTTATATTATAAATAATGTTGCACATAATACACATTTCTTTAGCTCTTTTCTTTAGAACCATGACACTATTCTTTTTATTTTTTCAAATTTTAATTACATGGCGAGATCAGAGATGTATTGTGGGCTAAAGAAATAGACAACGTTTTTAGATTTTACACAACAAAATATATATTATTACCTATATTTAATACTTTTAAAGTATAGAATAGGTAATTTAAAAATCATATCACAAGTTACCATGGTATTACAATTATTTATTATTACTACCAATTAACAAAGCCATAAACATTATAATATTATGCAATTGAAATCAAATCGTGTAATAGTAATTTTGATTTGATCTGTCGGTTAAACAAAGAAAAGCATTTATTCTAGTTTTTATTTTTTAGTTAAAATCCTATGAAAGATTAAAAAAGGAAGTGCTATCCACGATCGCCCTGTTGGCCATTTGTATAGGTACTTACAGTTTGTCTGTTCCGTGTTTGTAGTGACGGTGGCAGTGAAGGGTCGATGCGCCGTTGACGTGCTCGGGGTGTTCATGTATGCAATGAAATCTGAATTCTCTGAACTACGACGAGACATTGCGGCGAAACAATTTAAAACTTTCAAACTATAAAACAATGGTACTTGCTAAAAAATAATGGACATAAAACACTTGTAATTGTGTAGTATAGTAAGTGCGCAATAATTAAAACGATCAAAAGTCGACCTAGATTATCGTCTACCAATAATTTACTCAATGCTCATACACGGCAATACAACGTGGTAATAACTAAAAACTAATAAGTAAACTGTGAAACATAGAAACACAATTAACTATTGCTACTCTCTAGGATCGGCCATATTGCTTGGCCATGGCGCATAAACTTTACCAGTGATGTTCGAATTCATAACATGGAATAAACTAATCCATAAAAGTATACCACAATTTATACGAGTTCAAAATCAACCAGTTAGCGGGGTTCACAACTCACCGTGTCGTGTGTACTGAATACAACACGAAACGTTTTTGATTAGAAACTTCTAGAATGTTACCAACCGTTATACCACTGTTATCATGTTTTCCGCGGTTTATTTTAAAATGATCAATTTGTATATTTATATTTTCATCACGATTATACACATATAGAATATTTTATCAGAAATATTTAAGATTTTAATATTATAATGAATCTACACACACAACAAACACATTCAACAATATTTGTTAAGTAATTTTATTTTGTTATTGAACATGAGCAATCATAATAGACAGATACAAAAGCTATCTTACCTTTACATAACTCATGACTAAATAGTAAATTTAGTCATGTATTAACTAATAATATAATTGTAATTAAATATATAATATAATTAATACATAAATATTATTTTATAATGTTGTTTTGAAGTCGTCGAAAAAGACATACAAGAGAAGGACACACAAGGCATTTTATAAAGATAGATAACATAAAATTTAATTCTGTAAACGATATTTGATAATACACTGAATATTGTAACAACACAGCCAAAAGTTGAATATATTCAACTATGCGGTAATTAGGGTAACGTGTTGGTTGACACGTTGATGTTTTGGATACCAATTTTTATCAAACCAATCAGAGAAGAGGATTTGACACGACACGGTGAGTTGTGAACCTCGCTTTACCACCATAATAAAATTCATTTTACTATGGTTACCCTTACCACCGATTTGAATTTGGTCTTGACGTGTAAAATATTATAAGCAGTGCCGCAACTACCGCCTGATGGTCTCTTCAATGATTGTATTATATTGGTGCCTAAGATTTTACCATACACAACACAAAAAATAGCCGGACATACTTCGCACAATGGGTGGGACTCTCTTGACGGGTGTACTGAGTTTTAAAGAAACGATAAATCATTTCTTCAATAAAACGATTCTGAACGAGGGAAGCTGATAATATAAAAAATAAATGAGAAAAAAAATGTCCAAAATCTTTCTTATATTATGATTTTCTATCTATGTTTAAATTTCCATAAAATTCGGATCTAAAAATGGTTTCCGAGTCGTTTTCGTCAAATTTTGGGTAGTTTTTTCAAATAAAAAAAAAAAAAAAAATTGAAGAATTGAGAAATTCAAAAAATGACGTCTTTAAAGTACAATCTAGAGTCGAATCCGGTTTCAAAAAGTTACTGACTTTTGGACAAGTATATCTATAAGAAAAGTTGTACACAGAAAAAAAAGCTTCGCTTCGTTCAGAATCTAAAATAATAAATAGGTACCAAGTAAAGTTTGTCTTCACATTGTATCCAGGCCTAAGCCTAAGGACCTGCAGCAATGTTGGCATGTTTACAAACGACAGATGATAGACAGAGGGCAGACGACAGCATTGCTGATGACAGGCTATAAAAGACAGATAAGGCGACGACAGGTACCTAACCAACCTAACCTAACCTACTTAACCAATCGAACACAGAAGAGAAGACAGAGATATGATGAAAGAAAGCTGTGATAATGGATCCCCTGAGTCCGTGGGGCCCTGGGGCAGGGGTGAAATGTCCAAAGACTTTTTAACAGGTTAACCGCTATGTGTACCATTTTTGGTACATGGTTGATTTGCCATTCTTGCTAACCCAAAAAGTAGCGAACATTCCTTATTTGCTACGGACCTAAAACTTTATGAAAAAGTTTGATATT